>JARKHS020034135.1:140000-292547 GCA_030143305.2 Amblyomma americanum
TTTATCGTGTGCAAGCGCAAAACTTTTTCTGAGTGAACAAATAAAAACTTCGCATATAGGTCGGTCTATGCGTAGAAGGCCGACCGGCAGCAGAGATCATCTGCCGGAATAAAAACAACTTCGCATATAGGTATTTAGGTTCTGTATTTCTAAACCTTTTTTCTTAGGTTCTCTAAAAAAAATTACTTTTATGCTCCGTCATCGCTCGCAGTGTAATTATACGCCTGTTATAAAAGCTCGAGAGAGCGCCGTTCGGGCGTTTTTTTTTTCTCGTGATGAATTGATCTCGTGCACTTAATTGCCCGTGTACTACAGATCGATTTATAATGTTGGCATCTTCATTGTTTTTCCCGTGATGTAAAACTAGGCTATACAGCTAGGGCCAAGCTATTCTTGGAACGGCCTAAATATGCACGCCACGACATTCGATTGCACAAACAGTTCGATGAGCAGCTTTCTTCCGGCCACTGTTCCTGTTGCCGCTCTATTTGACGAACCTTCATTAGGCCACTTCGGAGAGTCTTGTACCGAATGGACCCGGAAACGGCCTGCCATTAGCAGCGAAAGTTCCGAGCTGCCACCGTTTCCGGAATTAGTACTAAGAACACTCGTGATTGTATCCGCCGTGACCTCTTGTTTTTTTTTTTTTTCCTCATCGTGTGCAGATGCTGTTTTCGGAACTTTTTCTGCAGGACTCTGAGCAAGAGTACGCCTATGTGGGAGTGTAAAGGGACCCTTACGAAAATTCTTTAGACAGTCCAAAGTCTTCTGTTCATAAATTCTACAGGATCTCTATACACAAACCCTAGAGAACAGTATATATAGGCAATACAAATCCTATAGACAGTCTATGGACAATGACCAAACACTTTTAGTAAACTTTTGTCGATAGACAGTCTATATACTATGAATAGACAAAAGGAAATATCTATAGGAAGGCAATATAGTATATAAAAAGTCTATAGACTGTCTACAGACCATTTTGTAATGGTCGAGTAAGCTGTCCTCTAGCGCGCCCTATTTTATAAAAGGGAGTGCTCTACAAAACTCTCTCCTGGCGTTTATTGACTGGTGTTTCAGTAAAGTTGTTTCTCTCTCTACGAAACTACACAAAAGCCACAACTTCGTCATGGTTAGTAGCACGGGAAGAGGCAGTTTTCTGCCGTTCTGAACAACTGAAGTAGTGGTTTAGAGATATCTTTTTGCATCATTTTCTAATGTAACCCGCTTTCGTTACGGTGAAGAAACCCCGTCGCTGTGTGGGACTCCCTTTTGTTTCTACAAGAGAGGTGGTGTAGTGGTTTGAGCATCCGTTCCGCATGCGAGAAGGGCGTGGTTCGAATCCCAATGCCGCCCGGT
The DNA here is from genome assembly GCA_030143305.2 of Amblyomma americanum. Classification (NCBI taxonomy): domain Eukaryota; kingdom Metazoa; phylum Arthropoda; class Arachnida; order Ixodida; family Ixodidae; genus Amblyomma; species Amblyomma americanum. Next base: position 141,360 of record JARKHS020034135.1, read on the forward strand.
ACGTGGTGCTGGGCTCCTTTGAGGTTGAATGCTTGGAAAATGAGTATTAAATCCCATTTTGTGTAGACCCTAAAACCTCTTGTGCCGTAACAACCTTTGGCCAAGAGGGCGTTCTCAAATAACAATTGGTCGCACCTGTCGTGTCTTCTCATACAAGCTAGGGCGAAAGCTACAAAAAAGAGGAAGCAGTGAAGCTTCCCACTCTGTGTTCGCCGCGTTTGGGTTGGTGGTGAAAGACGACCATTTTAGTTTTTTTTCTGTCCTCTCCCTATGACAGTAGAGGGACTTTCTCGCAGGCTGCTCTTCGCAAAGTAAGCGCACACATATACCACAATGAATGAATGAATGAATGAATGAATGAATGAATGAATGAATGAGTTGTTCGCCGGCGCAGCAATGTCGCCTGCCCTGATCGAAGGCCTTGTTCTGTAATAGATTTCCTTCTATTCTCATAGACCATTTACTTCACATGTAATCGAACTCAATTATTATGTGTCCTTAACCAAAAGCCCACTAAGTTCGCGCATACAGCGCAACAGGTGTGACGAACAATAGAAAAAAAAACGGCTGGGGTTCAACGCGGCTTGAATGAGCGAGAGCTCTTAAGCATGGTCTCCACTATAGCTTGGGCCATACCACTACGCAGTTAAATTCGGTTTGACCTTGTGAGGCATTAAAGGTCATTGTCGATGTGATGCCCACTGTCTCAAATCAAATGTCAAGGTCAGGTACCCAATGGTCATAGTCATGTGATCACGTGGTCATACTACCAAAGTTTGGGCCATACCACCAAGCAGTTAAATTCGGTTTGACCTTGTGAGGCATTCAAGGTCATTGTCGATGTTATGTCCGCTGTCTCAAATCAGATGTCAAGGTCAAATGTCATGGTTAGGTACCCAATGGTCATCGGTCACATGATCACGTGGTCGTACTACCAAAACTTGGGCCATACCACCAAACAGTTAAATTAGGTTTGACCTTGTCAGGCATTCAAGGTCATTGTCGATGTGTCCACTGTCTCAAATCAGATGTCAAGGTCAAAGGTCAAGATCAGGTACCCAATGGTCCTATGATCGCGTGGTCATACTACCATAGCTTGGGCCTACCACCATGCAGTTAAGTTCGGTTTACCTTGTGAGGCACTGAAGGTCATTGTCGATGTGTTTACTGTCTCAAATCAGATGTCAAGGTCAGGTACGCAATGGTCATAGTCACGTGATCACATGGTCATACCACCAAGCAGTTAAATTAGGTTTGACCTTGTGAGGCATTCAAGGTCATTGTCGATGTGTCCACTGTCTCAAATCAGATGTCAAGGTCAAAGGTCAAGATCAGGTACCCAATGGTCCTATGATCGCGTGGTCATACTACCATAGCTTGGGCCTACTACCATGCAGTTAAGTTCGGTTTACCTTGTGAGGCATTCAAGGTCATTGTCTCATCCACATCGAAATCGGAAGTTGTACCCCGAGGAGTACAGCTCTCGCTCTAAAAAAGTGAAACCCGGCAGACACATCTCGACGACCGTAGCCACGTGGTCCCATAGGATGCCGGTCGCCTGCTCGCGCAACGGCACTCACACGAATGTAGTAAGCGCACAGAGGTACAATAGAATTTATTATACAGGCCAACAATATATCTTACAACAGCATGATAACGCGTGACACGTGTGTTCTTCATTTTTTAAACTCTGTTTCTCGTGTTTCGTGTATAGAGACTCTTCCAACATAGTTTAAACTTACACAGGGGGCTCTGCTCCCGGAGTTTTATATTCACGAACTTTGCTTCCAAAGGTTCGCCGCAAGACGTCAAACTGGGGGCAGCGGAGACAAAGCGAAATTTCGCCGTCGTGTTCGATCGGGTTCGTTCGTGGGAAATAAAAGAGACATTCATTCACATCAAGCTGGAGAGCTCGCATCCCAATGGGCACTGAACCTTTCTTGGACGTCCTGCAGACATCCTGAACGTCCACAGGACGTCCAAGGGAGTTTCGATCTGTGCTGAATTTTCGTCGGCACAGCCGTTGTGTAAAAGTATCTGTCTTACTAGAACCACAAGCGTTACGGAAAATGGAACCAGAGTCAGCTAACCAAGCACCAACTCCACAAAGCCATTCACTTGCAAAAAAAGGGTTCTAGTTTTGGAGAACGCCTTGGATATCTTATCTTTCGGTTGGTGAGCGCCAGAAATTCGAGATTAGGTTATCAAAGGGACCACGATTGGGAATTTGACACCTGAGTAGCTGGTACAAGTTCTAGACTCCAGAACGCTGTGGCTAGGTTTTGATACCATACAGTACAGGCAGTCTCGCAGGTTGACGGCTTGCAAATCGTGTGTATCTCTATATCGAACTCGTAAATCTGGGTGACTTGATAAAGCAAGACCGCTCGCATCAGTCTGCTCTTGCGAAAAAAGATATGCTCCTATTAAGGCTCGATCTTTAGAGGCATACACCAGAGGCTAGTTTGCCTGTAATATGAAGAAGTGGTGTGAAGAACCGATATAATACATAAAAAACGGGGAATTACGTGCGCGTAGTTTAATGACCGCAGGGGTGAAGGAGAAATGAGTAATTCTAGTGTTGCAGGGTTTACCACCGAGTCAAGAGCCAAGATCGCTAAGTAAAGAGAATTTCATGCTAAATGAATTTAATTTTATTTGTATGATAGGTTAGACGGTATCTTTTTTTTTCGTACAACTCCAGCGGGACAATTACGATTTTCTGGAAATTTTGGAGCACGGTCTTTACGGTAACCTTCAGGGAAATGTAAACCCGACGCATGACATGCCATACGTATGTTTTTGTTACTGAAGAAAAATTCGACCTTATAATTCAACATATGCAACGATTTTTGTATCGTCTAAAAGGCTAGAACAACGTCAAACGTAGCTGCAAATATACATAACTTCTTCAAGCTTTGCTTTAAGATACCAGCTAAAGGAAGAACAATCATTTCATAGGCCAGTGACTCTCGCTCCAAGAGGACAAACTGCGCAAGGCCAATAAAAGGCAAGCCATAGACAAATCATGTTAGGTGGCAGGTTTTCGTAAGGAGTCTTAAAATAGCCTGAGCAGAGAAGCGTTAGTTAGTCAAGAGCAGTTTGGTGCGACCAAATATTTACCTTAGCCCCACTGCGTTTTTGTTTACGAAGTATCAACAGCCAAGTGTCTACATGTACAAAGTGCGGAGTATAAACAGTGAATATATGCATATCAGCGTTCGCCTCAGCGGAAAATATCGCAGATTTTTTCGTACCAAGAAAAAAGGAAAGCTGTAATATATTGCAAAACACGGTCGGAAACATCAAAAGAACACTACTTCCTAATAGAATTACCGCTTCTGTAAAACTTTCACAGGTTATTAACATTTCATAATTTATTTGAGCACAAGGCTTATTACACTAACAAATATAGTTTAATGCATCGCCCATCACACATATCTGCATCTTCAGTAGTTAACTGCGGCGAACATAAGAGAGTTGTCAGTCGGATGTGTGTTGCTATAGTGAGTACCTGCAAATCCGAACACTTGGATTAGGTATTTGATAAACACATTCCACGCATCCTTTCGATAAAAAAGGCAGAGTAAGCACAGTAAGCCACAAGTCTGAAGTAGAAGAGGAAGATTGCTAGCTCGCTGGCGAGCAAGTGAGAGACATTTCTAGGGACCGCGGTGGGGTTCAACACATTGGAAACACCGAAGCCGAAGAAGACGGTCTTTGTACAGCCGAAGTCCAACACACAGAGGGATCAAGACTACTCTAGAGTTCGTGCTCCATATAGCGTTATAGTACAGCGTCCGGGTGACAGAAAAAAAAAACAGCCGTGAGGAGTAAGTCGATGACATGGTCTTATACACGAAATAAGTGGGTGTCAGGATTTTTTTTATTTCTTTTGTTTTATTTTAGGAAAGCTACAGTGCTAACAGGATGTGGTTGCAATCTGGGCCTGGGAAGGAGATATGATCTGCCCTTACAAAAATTTCTTCATGCGGTCTATAGGCTCTCGATAGACTTTTGTCAATAAAGTATATAGATTTTCTATAGACAAAACCAACCGACTTGTCTATAGAAAATGTATATCGTATAGACAGTCCATAGACAATCTATAGTCTTACGGTCATACACCTTTAGGTAGACTTTTGTCGATTTACTATCAATAGACAAAAGGAAACATCTATGGGAAGGAAATAAAGTCTATAAGAAGTGTATAGAAAGTCTATAGACCGTTTTTGTAAGGGTGGCTTTTTCCAATATAGGTAAGGAGGACACGTTATAGAGTGGAGGGACATAAATATATATTTCTCACTTTTCTGTCCTGTCAGTCAGTCTGAAATCACATTTGCAGAACGCTTTTTTTTTCTTTTCGCATACTTTTCAGAGAAGCTCTGCGGGCCGTCGTTTCACTCACGAAGGGCTCGAACAAGAAGCTGTACTACGACAAACATAAATGTCGGCAGCAGCCTGGCGTCTGCTGCGAGCTAACGATTACTACTCTTGACTAGCGTTAACCTGACTAGCGGTGAAGGCTCGCGCTTGGTCCACTCATCACTACACATTGCAATCTACGTGACATCGAAGGAAGAAAGCAGCGCGCCGCGAGCGCCATCTTTGTAGCGAAAAGCCGGGGAGCGAAGCTGACGTATGAGATAGCGTGCGATCACGTGACGTGTTCCCACTTTGGGCGCCAAAAAGAGCCCCCTGCTCCGACCCAGATATGAACAGACAAACGATTATTCGCGGTTTTATATTTACCCTGACATTCTGCCTGCAAGTTTGAATACGCTGGAGTGCTGGCCTAATCGTTACCGCTCGTTTACTGTTTCTAGTTTTATAACTGAGAAGTGCAAACACGCATAATGACTTCTATCGTGCCTTATGGGTCCCATAATGACATCTAAGACTGTTGTTAGTTGGCAGACAATCTTGAATATTGCTGCCCTGAGGCCTCGTCGTCGTTTTCGGCGAAGGTAACACCGCAAATTACTTTACACTGCTCCACGCCTGCGTTTATATAGTTGTGTGCTGGTTACGAGTGACGTGCAATAGACCTGTCTTGTCGGATTCGAGCTGAAGCCAGAGCTATAACAGACTCCGTTGAACACATTGCCAAGCTGTATCTTTCTGACCTCACAGAATGTCGAAACAAATTACTAATAAACATTAGTAATTTATCGGGTCAGCAATAACCTTTGCGAGAGGACATTGAATTCCAAAAATTTATATTTACAAAAAAGAGAAAACGAAATACAGTTCTATAAACGACCAGGCGCCCTCAACTACGGCACCTCGTTCTTCATTTCTTCTCTGAGTCCCTCCTTTATATCTTCCCTTACGGCGCGGTTCAGGTGTCCGCTGATCTGCGAGACAGATACTGCGCCATTTCCTTTCTCCCAAAACCAATTTTCAAACGACCATAGATGGAACTGTTAGGGTGCCTTTACATTACATTACACTGCAAGCGCGAGACGTTTTCTGCTTCTGCCTTTGCACTTTATTCGTTTAACAATGTGCCCGTAGTTTAGTCGGAGTATAAGGACCCTAGCGGGGAGGAGCTCTTCAAGCGCCCGAAGTGGGGGCGCCGGCGCATAAGGCAATATAAAGCGGTCGTGCAAAAAGCTCATGCGGCGGCGGGGTTTTTCTCTTGTCGAATTGCCGCCGCGCTCGCAGTAAGCGTCACAGCGACACGACGTCGTACACGTGGGAAGCTCGGAAGTGTCGTGTAAAATTGCAGGCGTCAATGCGAAGCACGCGGTATTATAATACACGGCGGGGGAAAAATGATACGAGCGGACAGAGAAATGCATGCAAACCGAGCGTGGGAAGTCGACCGGTCAGTCTAGCGACGCCCGTCGTTACCCCGATGCTGCGTCTCCGTAAAACGGTGCAGTACTGACGGAAGGTATAAGGCCCGAGTCAGTCAATCGGAGGCCGCGTTCTAGAACCCGTTTGAAGGGGGTGAGGCTTGCTGATTGGTCGCCGGGCCTAGTTTTCCTAGCCCTGCACGGTTTTTATGATGCAGCGGAGGCATCTGCTCCCGGCCTCTGCCTTCACTCTCGTTAGTTTTGTCTACGCCGGTATTTGTGAAATGCGGCTCGCACTAATACTTAACGCAAGAAAGAAAAAACAAAACAAAGGCCGGCAAAAACAAAAAGCGCTGCCGCGACCGTGGAGTTTCTGTAACGGGAGAGACATTGCATTTCATGATTACACGCTTTGGCCGTTCACTGGCGGCCGAAATGCAGCCGATGGAACGCGTGTCGAGTTACGAGACAGCAACCGTTGAAGGTTCGCGCATGCGCACACGTGCGTGCGGTTTGGTTTGCAAAAGATGACGTCGAGCGTACGCCCACGACACGCAACTCTCTTCGTTTGCTTTTCTTTTTTTCTTTCCCTCTTTGCTTTTTTTTTTAGTGCGAGTTTAGACGCAGACGACGTCGGTTCGTGGAAGATGCGGGCGAGGGAATTGTTGAAACGTGAAACGATCAAGCCAACGTTTGTGTCCGACATGTTGTTTTGATTCCTGTCTTTCCAAGGTTTTCTGGTGAAAAAGGGGAACTGAAAACGAAGGAATGAAATTCCAGAACAGCACGAGGTAGCAGTGATATAAATTGTAATATTTATGGGGAAGATTATTTTGTTCACGAGTGAGATAAGCCTACGCTACGTGTAGATTTAAAATTGTAAAAAGGAAAAGAGTAACCGGGCTGTTGAAGACCCGTCTCTAAGAAGTGTCTACATTGTTGTCCAGTAACGAAATGGTTTTTATTGTGCGTAGTAATTTAACATGTGCTCACAATGACACCATTTCATTTGCCTGCTTTCAGCAATCTCACATTACTCTGGTTTTAGAATAAAAGAATGTCAACACCATTCCTGTCTGATACACCACCACCAGTTTTATCTTTAAGCTGGTAGACATCTGCATACGTCAGATTGTTTCCCTCTTGGCCATGTTATTTCGAAATGTAATTTCTGAACTCCTTTGCGATATGACTATTTTTTTTGCTGAAAGAGGTAAAACTATCTCTGAGCTTCAACATGGCATTTGAGCATTTCTGGCCCGTCTTGAACAAACTACTTTCATTCCTCAGTGCTTCTAGCTTTAGACATGTAGCAAGCAACAGCAGTTGTGTCCTTCTTGAGTAGCGTGGTTTTGGCGGACGATAAATTACATAGCGTATTCAAACCTTTCAGCGGCCTGGGCAGAATCTATAACTATATTCTCCCCCGAGACCCTTTAGAAAAAGCGGAGACAAAGCTGTGGCTTCAAAAGGAGTATTCTGGTGCTCAATTTCATGTCGCAGAAAATAATTTTAAGCAAAGCTCTGTACAATTGTAGTCCATTATGATTTAATAGTGGCATAAATTTTAATCCTTCCCTTCAGGTGACGTCCCAAGCACCCACTGTCTTCCTGCGTGGAACAAATTTGGGAACGTGACGCATTCGAAAAAAAAAAAACAAAAACCGCAGGCGTCCTAAACAAGGCTTCACAAACTTCTTTTCTGGTTTTTGGTCGAGCTAAATATCAGCAATAAAGTTCTGACCTCCATCGGGACTCCCCCTCTCATCCGACTCCCTTTCCTTACTTAAACTACAAATATTTCCTCATTTTCCTCTGAATCCTCATTAGTTCCCCCGTCCCATCCCAGGAAGAAAGTTATAAAAAATAAAACAGAATGGTTAAATACTCCCTCTTTTCTCTTGCACTGTTCCAAACATCACTGAACAGCTAAGAACAGCAGCGAAGATGCTGTTCATTGCTTCATAGTAGCGATTGGTTTAGATGGATTTTACATAGAACCAGGAGAGTATTACCGAAACTGGCTTACATTTAGTTCAAAACTGCATCCGAAGAATTTCCTATTTCGCTCGTCGTGCAGGCATCTAATATGTTAGTTTACTTAAGGTTTAATGTCAAGAAAGCACAACGCAGTCTCACCCTCCGATGCATCACACTGCGTAGTCATCGTATGACTCCACCATCTTGTCGACATCAAAGACGCGATATGCTAATTAACATATTTTAACTCTGAACCCTCCGTCATAAACTTGTCTATCCTTGAATGCATTTTTTGATGAAGCTAATAGTTTATAACACATACCTTTCGATGACATAAGAATATATCGCGGCACCCCAAGTGTGAAGACAGCCGAAAAAAAATCAGCGCGCTCAAAGCATCGTCGTGCATCGGAACAACCCGAAGGCAGACAAAAAAAAAAACGAACTTCAAAGAAGATGTCAGTTGCTTTTTTTGTGGATGCAAATATATGTATTTTGTTCTTTATGCTTTCGGAGGTACTTCCGGCCTGACAGTAGTTTGCTTTCAGGCACAACGCACTCTCGCGTTTTTTGCGAGACGTGTGTCAGACACAACGGTAACAGCGAGTGAATGGGGGCGTACAGAATAAGAACAGCCGCGCATTCGTGTGACGGATTGGCCGACCCGAAGAATCTGGCCACAAAGGTGAGGGGTACATACAGTCGCGTCTTCTCAACAAAGCACAGCACTCCAAGTTCCAGAGTGTTTTCTTTAGGAGCCCGAAGAACGATGAAGGATAACAGCTCTAGGTGTCAAAATAGGAGCCCCAGAGAAAAAAAAACAGCAGGAACAAATAAAATGTTAAGGACCGCGGATACAAAGCGGCCAGGTAAAACAAGACATTTGGAATACGCATTGAGGCATTACAAATTAACTAGCATACCTTCTAGAGACATTCGTAATCTAGTAAAGCTATGCGACCATCAGCAGACATTACAGAACCTCGAGCCACCTGAAGGCGCTTCAGCGAAGTACAGAACTTTCATTCTTTAACTGTGATTTGCGACAGGGCCTTGTGAAACCCTAATATTGATTGCGGTGTTGTGTTTTCCCTCTGTTATTTTTTTCTGCACACACCACTTTAGGCATGTTTAATGTCCGCTGAAGCTCGTACAACTTTACTGCCAGCACTGCCGAAGGCCAATAGAAAGAACAGTTTTGCCACATCGGTGATAACAAGAATAGGCCTCACAACAGACTGAGTAACGCAAAACAGCGTAACGATGACAACACAATATCTCCTTGAAACCGCTCCTATCCAGATCGTGTCCCCTCTACGACACTTCAACAAGTCCAAGCTTTTACAACGCAAGCAACTCGCCGCCTGGCTCCCGACCATCGATCAGTGTGCAAAGCAGGATACCAATAATCTGCACAGCGCTCGAAACATGGGGTGCTGCACTCTCGGGAAGACAGAACAGAGGGTTTACGCTCGCGAGCGTGTGACGGGAATGGCCCGCTTGCAGAAACAGAGAGGGTTTCGATGTCCCTGCCACAGAGCTCAGATTCGCTGGCCGCAAAGCCCAACAGCGCTTGCCAGAATTGCGTGTATAAAGACAGGAAGACGTTTCGGCTTCCGTATGGAAGCCTTCCATATGGAAACGTCTTCGTTTTAACAACAAGCTTTGGTCGGCGTTCCTTTCTTTATACATGAATCTCCTACCGGACCAGACGAGTTTTCGTCAGACTTAAGATTTCATTAGACAGAATTGCGAGGAACTGCGGACCACACAGTTGGCAAGGTACGCCTATTAACAGGATGGACGGGGCACAGAAGGTCACTGAGAGTATGGTGCCCATAAAAGTTTTCAGGCCACTTTGAGACTGGCCACAACGGCCGCCTACCTCAGCGGTGCTTCAGCCAGCGAGTATGACATTTCCTTCTCAAGATTAAATTTAGAGTCGCGGCGTGCTACAGCATGACTCGCAGCAGAACAGCTCACGAGGTCCTGTGTTCTGCACTAAACTACTATTCCAGCAGCTGCTGACATATTTCGCTTCATCCGTACCGCAACGCAACGCCCATCACCTGCGCAGTATTGTCCCCCTCTGAGCCCCGTCCATGCTACAGGGCGACGTGCCTTTTAGAGTCGTGCCATAGGACAGTTTGGTACTGCACGGACGCCAGTCATTAAGTCCGCTATGAGTGCTGATAAGCCAGCCGAGGCCATTGCATTGTTTAGTTATGAGCGTATTAGCACAGACCATACGAACTCTGCCCGTGGCAGCGAGCCGCTCCTAACTCGATGCGCCTGCGTGCCCGTTGCAAACTGGCCTGGTACAATGGACAACATCGCAAGAGTTCTAGACCAGCAATTATGGGCGTACAGCCGTGCTTGAAACGTTCTCGTGAGCTTCAGGTGTGCAGAAGGAAACGACACTCGACGCGATGTTGTAGCTAGCCGGAAACGATTGCGGTCGTAGTCAAATACGCCTTGAGAGCACGTTCAGAAAACTTGTAGAAAGTTCTGAGCTTGCATGATAGCTCGAAGCTTTTTTTTTTGAGTGCCGTATATCAGGGCCGGATTATCAAGGCAATGATTCATTGTCGAAAGCATCCCGGGTATTTCACAACTGCCTGCTGGCGTGATACGACTGGGCACAAGTCGCCTGCCCGTAAGGGTCTCAGTAGTTCAAAATCAAAGAGTGACCACGTGCTTTCGGCGCGCTTATAAGCTAGCTGCGGCTAGCAAATCTGAGCTCTTTTACCCCGGCATAGCCGTAGAGGCTCCCGCCCGCTAAGCCGTGATTTTTCCGGTTCCTTGCCCGTTGTAGTGCCACGCGTCTTGTCATACACGGTCGTCGCGGTTTACGTTGGAGGTAATCCGGGTTTGGTCTCAGAGGGACCAGGCCCTCCCTCAGGGTCTGGACCCTCTGTGGGCGGCCGCTGCGCCCCGACGCGTCGATTCATGCGCCTTCTTGACGATGGCCAGTTTTGAGTTGTGGTCGTGCGCCGGCAGGTCGACGTAGGGAGGGTCCCGGGTGCCGTGGATCATGAGCGTCCACTCCTTCAGGAAGCCCCGGGCCTCGCCGTCGGACCTGGAGTCCTTGGTGTCGCTGCCGCGGTCGATGTGTGCTTCTAGCGTCCACCGGCCACGAGGGTTTTCTCCCCATGTGTGCGTGGTCATAAAAGGCCACTTTGTGAAGCCGTCGTGGCTGTCATCGTCATTTGGTCGCCGGCTCAGAATCATGGATCTGCGGAAGGATGTGAGTGTCAGCGTGTACTGTTTTGAAGGGCGGGAAGAAGTCGGCGCACTAGTTTAAAATGTTGCGTCAAGGAACGAATGGTGTCGCCGCCATTAAACAACAGATATAACTTTCACACTCGGGCTTTTGCTTACCACAGCTCACAACGAAACTTTCATAACAGCCCTACTTTAGTACTGCTGCCGCTAAACGAATCTTCATAAAACACTGACCGAGAAAGCAGCTATAAACGGAATGAATTAAATTTTGCGCGCTCAGGAAGATCGTTGCATTGAGGATAGTTATAATTTTAGGGCATGAGCTGCTAAGCTGTCAGCAAGAATCGATATCGCACAGAGGCACACGACTGGTAAAAACCAGCTCACGTTAATGTGACTAAGGGTGGACAACTGGCCTAGTTGGTTGTTTGCATTATTATGGAACATGGTACCAGCGCAAGAGACAAGGATGAAGGGAGAAGACAACACGAATGCCGGACTTCAACTGAACCTTCGTGACAACACGAACAGGCGTTCGTGTTCTCTTCTCCCTTCGTCCTTGTCTCTTGCGCTGGTACCATGTTCCATAATAACACGTTAATGTGATTATTAAACCACTGGCATGGACATAACGGGTATGTAAGCTTTGATACACCCTGTTTCCTTTTATGTGTGCCAACGTTTCAGGAATGCTGGCTATAGGTTTAAACTGAGTAAATAACAGCCAAGTAAAGGCCGAACTCTGCGTGGTTTGCGGGTCTTACCGCGTTCCTGATGGAGAGACCATGAAGAGCTTGACGTCTCCGCGGCGAGTGGCGTTGAGTGTGATGACAGCCTGCACGTGCTCTACGTAGTTCACCTCGGTGTCTGTGCCGGCGCAGGAGTCCGTGTCCAAGTAAATCTTCAGGCTCTCGTTGGCACGGAACTCACTGCGAATATGAAAACGCGTATCACGTTGATCACGAGAGCATTTGGCACTACACTCGCTTGAAACCGTAATAAAACCTGGCAAGAAACTTTAGAGAACCACTGTTGATGATTAGAACAGGATGAACTTGTGTTTCCTGAAGAATATATATCTTCTTGAGACCTAGGCAAAATACATTTCAAAAGTTCTGGGTGTTCTCATCAACATATACAAGGATTTAGACAGCTAATAAGAAAATTTCGCAGCCGTAGGCACGACACATATTTCTCTATTATCTTTCTCCATGATTTTTGCTACGTGTCTAAGTGTCTTCTCAAACACGCAACGCCTTACGACGCATATTTAATTAAATATATACGTAGAATAATATACAACGTTTAAATAAAAATTACAAACCTAATCTCATGGTGAGAAACCTGAGAGTTACCTTGCCGCTGGGAGTCGAAAGCTGAATAAGACAAAGCAATCAATTTGGAACTTAGCTCACAGCACCCTTATTTCTATGCACAGTTACAGAAAAGGTCACTACGTCACTTGCAATGACTCTAGGCTGCAGAATGGATACGTATTCTAAAACTCCGTAAAAGACAGAGGCGCATTGTAACTCGCGCGGGGTCTGACGAAGATGTAGCTAGAACACAACGAAATATTCTCTGTTCAAGGTTCTGTTTTCGCAGACCTTGCCACGAATCCCCACCACCAGCTCGCTCAAGCTATCCTCTGTCCCTGCAAAAAGGTGCCCACCTGTTCTTGACGTACGACCCGGCCTCACAGTGGAAGCGGGCAGGCACCGTCTTCCAGATCTTGGCCAGGGCCACCATGGCGCCGGCGTCCAGCACGCCGAAGCCGAACAGGTGGTTGAACTCGAGTCCCACGCCGTTCATCTTCCAGTGGAAGCGGTTCTTGCTGTCGTACAACGAGTTGCGCTTGGACGTCAGCACGGTCAGGTGCTGGATGTCCCGCCACGTCAGTTCGGGGCTGCGCACACGTCATGCGTCATTGTTGCTGTCTCTAAGGACTCTAGACTTATGTTGTGGTCACATATACAGAATGTTATGCTTGAAAATGTGCCTGCCAACCATTACAAAAATTTCTTTAGACATTGTATAGACTGTCCATAGACTTCTGCCTATAAAGTTTATAGACTCTCTATAGAGAAATCCTAAAGAATTGTCTATGGTCAATACAAATCCTACAGACCGTCTATTGATAATCTATAGATTTATGGCCATGCAGTTTTAGTAAACTTCTGTATATAGACAGTTTATAGGCTATGAATAGACAGAAACAAATATCTGTAGGATGGCAATAGTCCATAAAATGGGTATATACTGTCTATATACCATTTTTATAAGGGAAAGCTGTGAAGAACAAGCGAGGTGGGGACCAAATCCAGGCAGAGTATATTGGCCCATTATTGGAATTGAAGGTTTCACCCTGATCCTGCGTAGGGCCGGTATTTGCCAATACATTCCCAATATTGCGTTCATAAGCTGTGCTGCCGGGGTATTTGTTTTTTAACTGCGTGGACATTTAAGGGGAGGTTGCTGCGCGGCTTCTCCATTTAACCTTGGGAAAGAATGTGCACTAGATCTGACGACGCAATGCTCAGCAAGACACAGCTACAACACACAATAATGAGTACGCAGCATAGAGAACGCAAGGCACACGCCAGAAATGCTAACGTGAAATGGAAAATAAACACTAAGCATTGCGCAGTCATGATCACTGTGAATGGGCAGTAAAACAACGCAATATTTTAGAAATGCTTAACTGGGACTTAAAGATGTGAGTCTATGCTAAGTTGATTTAGTTGACTATCGCAGTGAGAAATATTTGAAAAGAAAGTATTTTACAATGTGTGCAGGGGTGCTACAAAATCGAAGAAGGAAGACAAAAAAAAGCAATGATAAAAATTACATCAGCAAAAAGAAAGTAAATGTTTAAGGAAGAGATACAAGGAAAAAATAATTTCATGGGGTTCAGTATACTAACAATAATCACCTAGTGACAATAAATTAAGAAGAAATCTCTTAAAACGCAGGAAAGTAATCCATTTATATGCGCAAAAATGCTGTCCAAGATCGGCTACTTTTAAGCTTCCCAATGGCCGATGGCTATCCGCCGACATGCCACATCGGTTCTCGTAGTGTTAAACAAGTAATTCCGCTGAAAAGAGGCGAAAGAAGAAAAAAAACCCAAACAGCCCAGGTAATTGGCTCAATATTGCAAATATATTGGCAAGGGCTGGTCCTACGAAGGACCAATATCGGGCCAATTACCTGTGCTGCCTGGGAAATATTGGTGATATCTTACTTTGCTTCCAGGGCGAGAGCAAACACCCCGGCTGCCTCGGGAGCTGCCGCCGACGTCCCTGAATGGGTCTTGGTGCATTTGCCGTACAGGTCAGTCGTGGCCTGCGATCAGGTCGGCATCCATTAACGGAGAACCGCGTTTGCGATTCGCCTATCTAAAGACATTTAGGACGAAAAAAGTGATCTCCTCAGTTATGGTGCATTGCTTTGAGTGTTGACTCTTGTGGCTTGAAGTGATTAGCCAAGTGTTGCAAGCGGACACAATGGTGATACCTCATCGGCCAGCAGTGCTTTCTTTGCTCGAAAAGATATGATGTGTACAGCTGTGGTAAGCAAGCAATGAGGGGTAGCGGGCAATAAAAACATCACTATCAGACTTTTGCCTGTGCCGTGTGCTGCGCTAAATGGTAGACTACTCCCTTGACAGCCCATAAAAATATGACGAACACTCTGTCAGACACCGAAACATATGCAACATTCCTCACACCTTTTGGAAGGTGACTTGGCAGTACCCAATAATAATATGAAGCCCGCGGATGGTGGCCAACAAATGGATACAACGGTTTTATACAAACATGCCAAATCATCATCCCGGGAAAATGGAAGAAAATAAGATGTGATATGTCTTCGCAAAGAAAAACTGCCTCTCAGGAATGAAACATGCTGCATAGACAAGAATTCCGGATTAAGTTGCACCATCGGAGCTCTTCAACGCAGGACGTGTACATGAACACATCTTGCCATGCTTTAGAACTTAGCCTCACACAAAAGGTGGTAACAGGTGTCAGGAATTGGCAGCTGAAAGCCACAGCAACTACGCTTTTGCGACTTGTATCGAAAGTGGAGAGACCAAAGCTGCATGTCTGCAAATCGCGGGCGGTGTATATGTAACCCTTTATTTTCCTGGTAGAGAGAGGGCAGGTCGATGGTTTTCGTGCAAACACAAAGTGAACAAGGGACGGAAAGGCTTCGGGGTGCTTGCCAACGTTTCGGCAAGAGGACTTGTCTTCGTCTGGGCCCAGAAGACAAGTCCTCTTGTCGAAACGTTGGCGAGCACCCGGAGGCCTTCTCCTTACCGGTTCACTTCGCGTTTCCTCCATTTCCCTGAAGCATAGATGCTGGAGCTAATATGAATAGCAAACAAATATCCTGTAGCATCCCCGAAGGAGTTTGTTGGTATAAAATATCACCAAAGACCAATTTTTTTTTAATATGAAATATATGTGATAGTCGGACAAAAAAAAAACGCCGAACAGCTCTGAAGATCAGGCCAGCCTACCATGCAGTTATAGTCAACTGGTATACCTCGACGTCATGGCAAATTTTTTGACGTCATTTTCTGACTACGGCATTTCACTATCACGTGCGCATTAAAGTAATCGTCAGGTTGACATGGGCTGTGCATGTGCAGTAGTGCGTGGTCTTGTCGCTGTTGCTGGGGGCGCGGCAATCGCATGCTGTACCGGCAAGAATTTGCAAATAGGCGCCAAGGTCTCCCGCCGCGGTGGCTCAGTGGTTAGGACGCTCGGCTACTGATCCGGAGCACCCGGTTTCGAACCCGACCGCGGGGCCGCGTTTTGATGGAGACGAAACGCAAAGGCGTCCGTGTGCTCTGCGATCTCAGTGCACGTTAAAGATCCCCAGGTGGTCGAAATTATTCCGGAGCCCTCCACTAGGGCACCTCTTTCTTTCTTCTTTTACTCCCTCCTTTATTCCTTCCCTTACGGCGCGGTTAAGGTGTCCACCGAGATGTGAGACAGATACTGCGCCATTTCGTTTCACCAACAACCAAATTCCATTTTCAGTTTTCGCCCTGGTCATAATCATCCCACTCGTATGCATGCCTTTCTGTTAGTCAGCTGATTGGACCTGAGAGAGACCTGAAAGCGTTGGCACAAAACTGAGAGAGAGAGAGAGAGATAGATTGATAGATAGATAGATAGATTGATAGATAGATAGATAGATAGATGATAGATAGATAGATGATAAATAGATATATGATAGATGATAGATAGATGATAGATAGATGATAGATAGATGATAGATAGATGATAGATAGATAGATGATAGATAGACAGATGATAGATAGATAGATGATAGATAGATAAATAGATGATAGATAGATAGATAGATATATAGATGATAGATAGATAGATAGATGATAGAAAGATAGATAGATAGATGATAGATAGATGATAGATAGATAGATAGATGATAGATAGATAGATGATAGATAGATGATAGATAGATAGATGATAGATAGATGATAGATAGATAGAGAACGATACCCACCACTCCCGTGTGCGGGTCCTTGGCGCCGTTGCTGAAGGTGGAAGCGAGCGTGGAGGAGCAGGACTCGTCGTAGTGCGCGTTCTCTCCGTCGTTGATGGCCGAGTTGATGGACACGGTCCACATGGAGGCCGCGTAGCCGTCGCAGTTGCAGTCGTCGTCCTCGCCGCCGTCGCCCGACGCCCACACGTAGATGTTGCCCAGGCCACGGCGGCCCTGTTCACGGGGAGACGCCGGGCTCACTTTTCAGCAGACCGACGTGTCGAAGCACCGAGGCTGAGGACTATAGGGTGCTCTCAGGGAGTTTGATCGAGGTTAAAACTAATAATGATCCGGTAAGATCAGCTAAGTTTGCAACAGATCAAGTGCCTGAATAGCCACTTAACTTTGCAAATGTAATTAAATATCAGGTCTAATTACGTAAACATTTTCCGATGATTGTTTATTAGCCGTGTCTACGACAGCCGTGGGCACCCCGTCCCAGCATATTTGCCAATTTGGTAACTCTCCACCAAAAGCTCTGCCGACTACCTACTAAGTCTTACTCATAACTCTCCACCCAAAATTATGCCGATTACCTGCTAAGTCTTACTCATAACTCTCTACCTAAAGCTCTGCTGACTACCTGCTGAGTCTTACTCATAACCCTCCACCCAAAGCTCTGCCGGCTACCACTAAGCCTTACTCATAACTCTCCACCCAAAGCTCTGCCGACTACCCACTAAGCCTTACTCATAACTCTCCACCCAAAGCTCTGCCGACTACCCACTAAGCCTTACTCATAACTCTCCACCCAAAGCTCTGCCGACTACCTACTAAGTCTTACTCATAACTCTCCACCCAAAATTATGCCGATTACCTGCTAAGTCTTACTCATAACTCTCTACCTAAAGCTCTGCTGACTACCTGCTGAGTCTTACTCATAACTCTCCACCCAAAGCTCTGCCGACTACCCACTAAGCCTTACTCATAACTCTCCACCCAAAGCTCTGCCGACTACCCACTAAGCCTTACTCATAACTCTCCACCAAAAGCTCTGCTGACTACCTACTATGTCTTACTCATAACTCTCCACCCAAAATTATGCCGATTACCTGCTAAGTCTTACTCATAACTCTCTACCTAAAGCTCTGCCGGCTACCACTAAGCCTTACTCATAACTCTCCACCCAAAGCTCTGCCGACTACCCACTAAGCCTTACTCATAACTCTCCACCCAAAGCTCTGCCGACTACCCACTAAGCCTTACTCATAACCCTCCACCCAAAGCTCTGCCGGCTACCACTAAGCCTTACTCATAACTCTCCACCCAAAGCTCTGCCGACTACCCACTAAGCCTTACTCATAACTCTCCACCCAAAGCTCTGCCGACTACCCACTAAGCCTTACTCATAACTCTCCACCAAAAGCTCTGGCGACTACCTACTAAGTCTTACTCATAACTCTCCACCCAAAATTATGCCGATTACCTGCTAAGTCTTACTCATAACTCTCTACCTAAAGCTCTGCTGACTACCTGCTGAGTCTTACTCATAACCCTCCACCCAAAGCTCTGCCGGCTACCACTAAGCCTTACTCATAACTCTCCACCCAAAGCTCTGCCGACTACCCACTAAGCCTTACTCATAACTCTCCACCCAAAGCTCTGCCGACTACCCACTAAGCCTTACTCATAACTCTCCACCCAAAGCTCTGCCGACTATCCACTAAATCTTACTCATAACTCTCCACCCAAAGCTCTGCCTACTACCCACTAAGTCTTACTCATAACTCTCCACCCAAAGCTCTGCCTACTACCCACTAAGTCTTACTCATAACTCTCCACACAAAGCTCTGCCGACAGCTTAGTGACTCTTACTCCCATTATAATCCTCACTTTTACCTTAACAGGCCATCAGCTATGTGCTCTCTGCCCTAGTTGTTCCGTCCAAGCATATTTCCTCGTTCCAGCCCTTTATCACCGCTTAGACATAATTAGCCCTTAATTATTAATCTCAACCCTGTTCTCTTATTTCCGGCGCTTTCATCCTGTCGGGGTCGACCTTGAGGGTCAGTATAATACTATGCCTGCATGACAGGCTGTGACTTTTACGAATGCTGACTTTTCATAGTGACTCTCCTTTCTCTTTCATTTTTTTATCCCCTCACCCCTTTGCCCCCGTGTAGGGTAGCAAAACCGATTATTCTTCCGGTTAACCTCCCTGCCTTTCCTCCTCCTCCTCCTCCTCCTCCTCCTCCTCCTCCTCCTCCTCCTCCTCCAACGTTTAAGAGCATCAGCGTGTCTATGAAGCAAACGTCGCATGCGTGACGTGCAGTCGCGCACCTCGTTCACTCCTCGGACGATGGCCCGCATGGTGGCGTTGCGGGGCCCGTCCACGGTCTTGCCGTCGTCGGTGGGTCCCCAGGAGGCGCTGTAGATGTCGATCAGGTTCGGCTCGTGGCCCATCGAGTTGGCCTCGATCAGGTCTGTCATGTACGGCTGGTCCAGCATGCGGATGCCTGCGCACGAGTGCGGTCTCCATCATCATCATCATCATCATCATCATCATCATCATCATCATCATCATCATCATCATCATCATCATCATCATCATCATCATCATCACCAGTACTGAACTTCTACGTTTCGTTCATTCAAGGACTCGTAATATTTTTATGCCGCGCCTCACGTATTTTCGCCATTTCAAGAAAAACTATAAAAGCAACAGGTTCAAAGCACTCGTATTAATGTCGACTCTTATTTGCGTGCTAACGACTATAAATTCATATAATCGAAGCAGTGCAATCAATCTAATGCAGGAACCTCCCTATGAACGCGCAAACACACACAGACCCTTGCGCTCAGGCCTAACTTCCCTCCTAAAAGCCGCTCAGCTCGGCGTGGTCGCCTGAAAAACGCGTATGGCGCAAAAATCGATAGTTCTCCTTTACTTCAGCACGTAATCAAATAATGTACAAGAAAAAAATGAAATGCCTAAAGAGAACTAGAATTTCGGTGCGAAGCTGGAGGCTCGAAGGAGCACTTGAGCGGCACCCATCGATTTGCGATTGCATTCGCGTGCGTTTTATTTCTGGATGGCCGTCTGAAATGGTTAGCGTTTATCGTGCCGTAATTTCCCAGCAACCCATTCCCACCTCTCGCCTGTCTCTGGAGGGGGCCCTCGAGGTTGAGGGGCACTCATGGAAGAAGCAGTTCGCGATGGCAAGTTGGATACGAGACTCCTTTTCTCACCTGCCACCTTCGAATCGTAGGCAACGCCCACACCGCACACTCCATTGTCCCTCTTGGCGGAGACTTCACCAGCGCATCGGGTGCCATGACTGTGGAGAAATTTGCAAGAAGAAAACAAGAACAGAAAGAATGTTAGTACGACTGGCCCTAGCAGAATTTTCTTTAGCAAGGATTGCTTAAGGGCAAGACAAGCAAAAGTGCCAGAGTCTAATTAAATTTGATCTCCCGAGCCCAGGCGTCTCCCCCACACTCTAAACAGAAAGGAGTCAAAAGACCCGTAAGTCTACAAAAGCTCTTAGGCCCGTGGCCGACAAGTGAACTGGAAAGGCGAGCACTTGTGGCATTGATAACATTCCTTGAGGACAGCGGCATCCTTGGTAACTACTAGTTTAGTAGAACTGGAGTCAATGCTACAGCTCTTACCGATCTGTGCGTGAGTGCTTCAATATCTCTGCTATTTGCTGCAAACAAACTTGTTTTTTTTTTCAGATTTTGTGAGTGAGTGCTTCAATAGCGTTGTTATTTACTTTTGCTGTCTTTACTGCAAACAAGATTATTTTTTCGTTCTTCTGCCCTTGCTTATTCTTATCACTTTTATATTGTGTACTGTTATCTTAACATTCAAAGCGTTTTTGTTCACTCATTAATTCTACTTCTCCTGGCGCTTGTACTTTGTATTATATGTTGTGTACTGTTGGTGCTATGTTGAACTGTACATCGTCGGTCCAAGTGGTTGATATGAATTAGTGAAAAGGAGTAGCCGGAGCCACTATGCAGCACCAAACTCTCCATTATTGTACATGTAGATAAAAAAAAAATGGTAGTAAGCTGGTCTCTGGCACACTCAAAAGGGAGTTCACTAAAAGACAGCTTACTCTCTTTTTGCTTCGCTATAGGTGTATTTGTGTTTAGAGTATAGGGAATTTAGTAGTGTGCAGTGCATACAGTCTGCCTACTATCGATGACGATTGAAACGAGAATAAGAAGCGCGTGGCATTTGTTAAGCAGGCTGTATCACTGTGAAGCAAAACTCTTTGGCAAGATAGAAAAATATACACAACAGATACACGCGAATGACACAACTAACTGACTTTGCTCAATTCTAGTTTACACAGAGCTGAAACAATTTCCCCGCACACTTTAACTCAGAACGAGATGTGCTATGCCTGACGCAACTCAATCGCATTGTCGGGTTTCGTTTATTGTTCCTAAGGGCCATATTACTAAGGGTACTGTATCAAAAGCAATAATTCAGCTTAGTTAATTTGTGAAAGAAAAAAAAATTATCACCTAGGTGCAGACAGCGCAATTTTTGTAACCGGAGAACGGAGAAGAAAACGAGGCTGTACAGATAAATAGATGAAAGATGTTCTCGCTGCGAAGCGACACATGCATTCACTGAAGCGCCGAATCATCCCTTAATATTTACTTCTACTAAGAAAGAAAAAAGGAAAGAAAGGAGGAAAGAAACAAAGAAAGGAAGAAAGACAGAAAGAAGGAAAGAAAGAAGGAAAGAAAGAAGGAAAGAAAGAAATAAAGAAAACAACGAAGAAAGGAAAGAAGAAGGAAAGAAATCAAGAAAGATAGATTAAAAGAAAGAAAGGAACGAAGAAAGAAAGAAAAGCTGCCGGGAACGGTTCTATATATAGCTGCGAGCAAAATACGGCCTGATTAATGGCTTTTCACGTAAGATAAATAGAAAGGCGTCAGGTCCACGTTGCCCCGAAAATATATCGTCATTGCTTCTGGCCCATAGGTCCTCCGGAGACTCAATGCACCCCCCGGAAGATAGAAATAAAGAGAAGGGATAAAACATGCTCCACGTCCGGGACAGGCGCGTCAGCTGATCCGAACTGCCAGCGCTGCAAGCGGTGCGATCGGTCGCTACAGGGTGTATCAGGCGCGTGCAACGAGCCAGCCTGCATGCCCGGCCGGCCGGCCTACAGGTCGCGGCCGGGAACGGAGCAACGGCGGCAGCCGAGCTGTTAGCCTAGTTCTCGACGGCACGAACGCGAAACACGCGGGGCAGAACGAGAGAAAGAAAGAAAAGAAAGGAAAAACAGGTAAAGAAAAGATGAAGAGATAGAAAGAAAGCGTTTTCCGTTGGTCGCCAAAGACCATTAGGTCCCGACCGGCTTCCGTGTCCAAACGCGCACCATTTGCGAGAGCGATAGCAAGGGATAGAACGAAGAAAGAAAGCAAAAGAGAAAGAGAAACGCAAGACAGATGACAAAGACAAAGAAGGAACGAAAGAAGAAAACAAAGATGGATGAACACGATATAACAAAAACGAGACAAACCAAGCAGATGGAAAAAAAAAAGAAATAAAGAAACAGAATGGAGAAAAAGAATGAAGAGGCTCAACGAAAAGGGTGAAATAAAATAAGGAACAGATGATGACGTCGGAGAAGGAGGTACGGACAGAAAATAAGGAAGAGGCGCAGCCAACCAAACAGGCACGAGCATTGTTTCCTTGTAGGAAGACACCAGCACCCCCCCCCCCCCCCCCCCCCTCCCCCCGTGTGAGAGCAATGCGTTCTCGGCGCGATCGCTGCCAGCTTCTTCAGAGCCGCCCCGCCGTCTGCGCGGCTAGATCAAACTTTCCTGCTCCTTGAACAAACAAAAGAGAAAGCGGGTTAATGTAGGCGGCGCGTGCAGACTAAAGAAAGAAAGAAAGAAAGAAAGAAGCAAAAAGAAGGAAGGGTAGGCTTGAGTGAGCATGCCTGGGAATGCCGTGCCCGCCGCGGATACATTATACACACACACGCCGTTCGCAGCGCCCGTGTCTGCAAGCGTTGCAACGGTCTATACGCTCAGGCCTTAGCGGAGGGTCCGCCGAGCGGCGGCAGCATCAGCAACGATTCTGCGCCGCTGCCTTCAGCGATCCAAGGCAGCTGCGAGGCTCGGTCTAAATGTGCGCGGTTTGAGAGAGGGACTACAGGGATCGCTTTTTTTTATTATTACTCTTTTTGTCGTCTCCCGTTCGTTCCTGTCTGAGGATTTCGAGGACGTGTCGAAACCACGCCGCGTTGCCAAACTGCATGTTTTGCGCAGCTAGGCCTTTAGAAGGGCACTACATCATATGTTACTACTTCTCTTGAGGTTAAAGTACCCGGGGAACGTCGCCTGTTTCAGTGTACGCAGAAGTGAAAAATGTCGGCTGGCTTAGGTGCAGCTTAGGAGCAGACGTGTCTCAAGCTGTCTTTTTTTTCTCAGTGAACTTCACTTTGCCTGTTGTCAAAGCGGAGAAAAAAAAAATTACTTCGTGACATAAATAATATGAAAAAAATACTGTTCAAATGAATACACAGCGCTTAGTGTCCTTATAGCGCGCGAAGCGACGACGATTAGACTGTGGCAACATGACTAAACGAACTATTTTATGCAGACGGTCGTCAAAGTTTCAGCAGCAGATTTCCGCTTCTTCGATATGCCGACATGAATTGTTTTAGCTTACACTGGTTGAGACCCTTAAACTTTTTTTGTTTAGTTCTTGAAGTTTTGCGTTTGATTTTTTTATTTTATGCTAAATAAACAAACTTCCAAACTTTCAAAGTGGGAATTTTGTGCGGAACGATATTAGAAGGAACGTGAGAAAGTTGCGCTTAGCGGTCCGACAAACGCTCTTTTCTCTAAAAACAACAGAAAAAAGATGAAATAAAAGATATTACAATGAAAAAGACACAAAGCGAACCATTGTCAGAAGATGTAAAGCCAGTTTGAAACCACGAAATTACTCAACAGCGCAATCAGAGTAATTTAGGCACGAAGCATTCACTAGCAGGGATTGTACATCCAGTTTATGCAGCGTATGCCAAATAATACGTATACAACGCGCATTTTTTGAGCAGACATTACCGGTAGCTAGGACCGGCCATTAGGTAACGCAAATGAATACGTCGTGATATTGACAATATTACATCCAAAATACTCGAGTGAAAGCGGTCTCCGCTGGCCAAAAATACTTTTAAATTCGTTTTATGACATTCGGCCTTAGTGACCAAGTCGGAAACGTTGACACTGTCTCTTGTCTTATTAGTTAATCTTTGCTTATTTTTATTTTTTCTTCTTTTTGTGAACAAGACAGTGAGACAGAGCTTACGCCCCAAAAGACAGTGGCACTTGTATTTTTGCCAAATAAAGTACAGTTGAACACCGTTATAACAAAGCTGAAGAGTCCCGGCGATTACTTCGTTTAGCCGTAGCTTCGTTATAGCCCGTGTTAACCGAGCTTCCAAGGGAAATCGTCATTCCTTCGATATATCCGTTATTTCGTTATAAACCGTTTCGCTATAACGAGGTTCGACTGTAGAAACACATTGCGATAATTGTTTTTTTTTCCCTTGCAGCCTAAACGCGAGCGGCGCGATAGTTAATGCACAGCGGTCGCAGAAATTCTCACCTGTTGAACCAATCGTCCGTGTACCTCGGATAAGGGAAGGGGTCGTTGCTACTGAAGTCGTAACTGGCCTTGGCATTCTGCGAAAACAGGAAACACGAAGCGACACAGTTAGCGCCAAACCGCCCCCTCAGGTCAGCGAGGGCATCATCGACAGCGTCGTTTACGAAAGAAGATCGCGTTTCTGAATAATGCACGTGCGTCAGACACGCGTCCACTGTCCACGCACTCTGCCCTCGCGTCGAGACGACACGAAACCCGTCCGAACTTCGCTCGAGTGCCTCGCACGTGACCGCCAATGACAGCGACGTGTCGTCGGTCGGGATCAATGGCAGGAATATGACCTCAGGGTGATTCACCCCCTCGCTATAGAACTGGGCGAGCATTCCGCGTCTATACAAGGCATAGGTTAGACGGATGATCAGTTGACTTCGCTGGAGACTGGTATCGGAAGCTTGGACTGCGTTTCAGTTTCTGGTGGCGCGATCTTTCTTCTATAGGCAAACAGAGACGTCGTTGCGGAGGTCGTTATTGATTTGTTTTTCTTTACCACTGAAGGCAACGGTCGTACAAAAGGTCAACTAACGGCCTCGCAGACATGAGGACCGGTTTCATGACCCTGTAGGACTGACCGGCAATCCCTACATCGAAATATTTGATGCCAAATGTCAAACTTTTAAACACTATTCAGATCAAACAACAAGAGGCATCATTGGCATCTTATGTGTATTGTATTTCAGATCTCGTATACTAACACAACAGTTATTTATACAGTAACAAATCTAAGAATAAGGGAGAACAAAGTTCGAGAGAGATGATGGGAATCACAAATATAAAATGCGATATAAATTTAGTGAGTTACACAAAAAATAATAATCATTAACTTTTAGCGAAGCATGCGCGTGTGTTCTTGTGCCCCATTTTCGCGTGAATACAATAACTGCGATCTTATAACTTATCTGGTGTGTAACTACCTAACTGCTTGTTAGCCTGTAACCTTTTATAGCAAATATAACCATGATTTGGGTGCAACTAGCATTTACTGTAACTAGCCGCTTTATTCTGATGTCGTCGTATTTAATGCCGTTTGCGAATGGAAAGTGCTGTCGCTTCATTCGTGACGTGCCTGCATAAGTCAAGATGTTAGGAGCACTGAAACTGTTTGCCTTGCAGTTTATTTCATGCGAAAAAAAAAAAACCAGGCTGGATCGGCACACTCAAAGCAATAAAATTAGCAGTTAACACTAGTTACAACAATATCTATGTATGTGGCAAAAGGTTTAAGCAATCAAATTAACAAACGTGTTCGGCTATTTGGTCCAGATTCTGAACTGAGGCATGAAACCACTGGAATAATAGTAACCACTACAAATGACAGATGAAATTTAGTAGCCGTGACATGTTTGACGCATTAGCGTTGATGCATTTCCATGAAGTTGTTTCTATCATAACGAACGTTGTTTTCTTGACAGACATCGTTAGACCTTATAAAGACCTCAATCCCGTTACACTGTTTTACGTCATATTTCGTCCTTTCTTATTACCGAACTTTACTCGGACCCTCGTCTCGATAATAAAATCATCAGCGTTCAGGGTGGTGAAAATAGACTCACGCCTTGTTTCACGTGCTTGTAGGCGGCGTGGGTTGACAGGCTAATTAGCCTGCTTAGAATGCAGATGGGTAATCCCCATTGTTTGCCTCAAGGCCCCGCAAGACTCGCTACTTTTTGTGCGCAATTTTCAAAATATTACATGCATTGCACTCTTTTACTTTATTATGGCAGCTTATTTTGACCGTCAACTCTAGAAAAAAAAAATGCACCCTTAGATAGCGAAAATAAAACTCCGTTTATTTTTGTTGCATAAGCTCTGTTGTACATGTTTCTGATTCATGTGGGCGGAGGGGTGGAGCTTGCCTGAATAACCTAGTTTTCTTTACTTTTTTTCGCACGCTCCGGCAGCATTTACCGGGCCCTACAAACATGCAACGCCAGAAAAACACACCCGCGCGTTTTGTCTTCCGTTCTTAATTATCTTTCTTTTTGCGCGAGATGCAAAGGACGATCGCCCCGCCCATCCATTCATCGGGCGCTCAATAATAACCGCGGCGGACGACCACACACCGCCCGCAAGCGCAATCAGTTCGAGCTGGCCGCATCATTATTATGCTCGGCTATTAATCCCGGAGCCCGAATCATGCGTCCACAATTAGCCTAAGTGGTTCCCTTCCCGGCCTTCCACTTTTCCCGACGAAAGCCCAGAAATCCGCCACGCGCGCCACCTATCTAACGACCCCTCTCTCTTTGTATGCCTTCCCCTCTCACGGGGACCCTGCAACAGTAGCCGGTGTTCGCAGCACTCTCGTCTATGCTTTCAGGGCGTGGCTTACCGCGCAGTTTCTACTTGCCCGACCAGTTTCTAGGCCTAATACTGCATGCATGTTTTCTCTCGAGTTTTTTTTTTTTCTTGTTGATGTCACGCGCCGTGTGCCTCATCCGAAAGCGGATTTGTGCGGGCCCGTTAATCACAGCAGTCGCGAGACAGGACAGAGACAGTCGGCTGCGCGAATAATGGGGCGAGAACGGCGGCCACACAAGCCATCCGCCGTGTAGCACCCGCACAGCGCTCACCGTGCCTAATTGCCCGGTGAGCGTTTCGCGGGGCCCGAATGTTCTCTCTGTTTGCTAACTGTCCCTCTTACGGGCTACTCCCGCAGTACTTGCTTCGAAGGGAGACGGCAAACGCAGCGGCGAAAACATTAGAGGACTGTTCAGTAGCGTACTTGAAAATTGGTTTCTGAGGAAAGGAAATGGCGCAGTAATTGTCTCGCGTATGTAGGCGGACACCTGAACCGCGCCGTAACGGAAGGGATAAAGGGGGAGTGAAAGAAGAAAGGAAGAAAGAGGTGCCGTATAGTGGTCTGTGTTTTATTGGTCGCTAGTTCCCTCAGGCAGTTCTCGTGTTTGCCTGCAAGCGCTCACACATTTTCAACGCCCTGTTTTCTGTCAAATGTCGAGGTGTTTGTGCTCACGCCTGTACTATATGAGCTTGATTTCACTGAAAGCTTCACTGTAAGTCTCTTCGTCCGCTTGGTTTACTGACAGCTTTCCTCAGCGAATTAGTGCTCCCGATGGGCTTGGATTTGTACAGGGACCAGGCTGATAAGGCTTCGAAAACTGAATTCGCAGGGTTGCACAGACGCAGGGCTTAGCTACTTTCTTATCGCGTTCAGTTTGTGAGAATTGTGGCACATCACAGGCCCGCCGCGGTGGCTCAGTGGTTAGGGCGCTCGACTACTGATCCGGAGTTCCCGGGTTCGAACCCGACCGCGGCGGCTGCGTTTTTATGGAGGAAAAACGCTAAGGCGCCCGTGTGCTGTGCGATGTCAGTGCACGTTAAAGATCCCCAGGTGGTAGAAATTATCCCGGAGCCCTCCACTACGGCACCTATTCTTCCTTTCTTCTTTCACTCCCTCCTATATCCCTTCCCTTACGGCGCGGTTCAGGTGTCCAAAGATATATGAGACAGATACTGCGCCATTTCCTTTCCCCAAAAAAACCAATTATTATTATTATTATTCATCACACCGAAGCTAATTAAGCAGCATTTTGCTTGGTCAGTACTTGGGAGGGAGACCACCTGAGTGGCACATCTATCTGTTTTTACGCTCTTACTCTCGTCTCCTGTCTCAAACAAATTACGGCGCCGAACAGCAGTTATTTACGAAATGACTAAGGCTAAAATCATACAGCACTAGCTAGGATTCAACTGGTTCACATCGAAAAAGAAAACGGTTCTTGATATCCAGTTTTATTCAATGGTTTTCGATATTAAATCGTAGGATGGGCTTGCGCCGCACCACAGTGTGTGTATGCGCCTGTGTGCAGGCACCCAGCGACCTATGGACGCATCTTCTGCTATGCGTTTTAAAGCTTACCAAGTGCTCTGATCAGTAAGTGGCTTATAGAAGCTTTTCAGTTTCGTTTTGCGAGAACATTGACAGCACATACTATTTAACCCAATGTAACGATTGCTATAAAGCCTTCACGATGCAGTACTTCACTGTAACGCGTTCGAAAATGCTGACTTTTAGCAACTTTTAGCTTTTAGCTGAATTGAAGGGCTGATATCTCAGCTGCATAGCAACATCGAAACAATTACAGATCTGCTTTTATCACTGTTCGTCAAAACCACTACAGACCTTTGCTGGGAGAAGTCAAGGAAATGGCGGAAAGCCTTGGGATGCACAGTTCCTCCGTAAAAATTTAGACCCCCGTGCAGAGGGACAGCTATCCGAGATCAACAACAGACATCGAATAATGCGGATTCGTTTCAACATTCAAGGTGTTTTTGTTCTCTCATTATTGTTACTCTTACTGACGCTTGTGCTTTGTTTTATATGTTGTGTACTGTTTGCGTTATGTTATGTTGAACTGTACATCGTTGGTCCGAATGGTTGCTATGATTTAGTGAAAAAGAATAGCCGGAGCCACTATGCAGCACCAACCTCTCCTTTACTGTTCATGTAAATAAAAAAAAGTTCTGTGTGCTGGTTTCCTTTTGGCGTCAATCTGTCCTTAAAAGAATGCAGCTCCAGCTGCCAGCACTGCTTGTAATGTCCGTAAATGAAAATGTAGAACATTGTGGAACATGGCCATTAACTGAACTCAGAAGGATGTTCACCTGCGATAACGGTCTGCGATGGTCGGCACCTTCACATTCGTGTTGCCAGTTAAATTAAACCCTGTCCTGTGAACCAAAGTGAACTCCACGAATGAACTCGACAGTTTCCACAATGTAAGGGACTTGCCCCATTACGGTGCAAATAACAAGCCAAAAACAAATCTCGGTATGGCTTAGCGCGTCGTGTCCGTGTAGACAAAGTGGGAGCGCAATCATTACTATTACACCGACGCGATCGACGCAAAGAATAATATAAGTACATAGACAATATGAACACGCAGGCAAATAAATGGAAATTTATTTATTTATTTATTTATTTGAACATACTGCTGGCCTCACATTTGAGGCCGTCGCAGGAGTGGGACATCACATACACAAAATAACACAGGTCAAGTAAGTGCCAACACAAAGGCGATCGTAGTCCAACAAGGCAATATGCATTATACAAAAGGTAAAACAAAATAGCAAAACAGGAGCAAGTAGCATATTTGAGGACTTCGGCACGATAAAAAAAAAACAGTAACAAAAATGCAGACAAGTTTTTAAGGAGCAAAAAATGAAACAATAGCTGCTGAAGAATGATACTGTCATGAGAAACGAGCAACATGGTTAAAAAATATAATAAGCGAGAGTCAGATAAGAAAGTCGGGATGTCATCGTCAGCAAGGAAAAAAGAGTGCAAGAGTTAGCGCACCAGCATCGTAGTTGTTATTGCAAAATAAAGCGTGATATGTTGGCGATGAAATCTTTGAGTGATGCGCAGTTGACAGCATCGCAAGGCAGACTATTCCACTCACGGATTGCTTGTGGGAAGAAAGAGTACCTGAATATATCGTTGTGAAATCTGTACTCGGTTAAGTGCTGTTGGTGTTTTGTTCTGGTAGTGCGCGTGTTTGACTTTATTAAGTACTTACTCGTATCGATTTTCATACCGCCATTAAGCAGAAGGAAAAGAAACTTGAGGCGCAGTAGTCTGGCTCGGTTATGTATAGTGGGAAGGTCGGCTTGTCTTAAGAGCTGTGTAGGGGAGTCATGACGGCGATATTTGTTAAAAATAAATCTGACCGCTTTTCGTTGTACGCCCTCTAATCTTTCTATGTATTGTTTGCGGAAGGGGAGCCAACATATTATTCCATAGTCCATTATGGAGCGAACAAGTGAAGTGTATGCTAAGAGCTTAGTGTCGACTGATGCGGATTTAAGCGATCGTTTAATCGAGTAGAGAGCTGCCAGTGCTTTATTAGTAATATAGGCTACCTGCTTGTTCCATTTAAGATCCGAGGAAATTATTACTCCTAAATATTTATATTCTTCTACTTTCCTTAACATCTGTCCTTGTAGATAATAAGGGAGATTTATTGCCGCTCTCTTATTTGTTACTGTCATGCAAACCGTTTTTTCTACATTAATCGTCATCTGCCATGTTTCACACCATTGTGCTATGCTTTCAAGGGCACTATTTAGAATTGCTTGGTCTGCATGGCAGGTTATTTCTTTGTAAATGATGCAGTCGTCTGCAAACATTCTTACTGTTATGTTAGTACTATTATGCAGGTCGTTGATAAAAAGAAGAAAGAGGACAGGGGCCAGAACGGAGCCTTGTGGCACGCCAGATATCACATCGCCGCAATCTGAAGAATGCCCTTTAAAGTGTACATATTGGCGCCGGCCTGTAAGGTAGCCTTTCAGCCATTTGGTAATATTATTGTCACCGAGATAATGGAAAAGTTTTTGGAGGAGCTTAGGGTGGGAGACCCGATCGAACGCTTTCGAAAAGTCTAAGAATATCATGTCTGTTTGGCCACATTTGTCTATTGTAAACGCTAGGTCGTGAATTGTCTCTATTAATTGAGTAGTCGTAGACAAACCTCTTCTAAAGCCATGCTGGTTAGGCACAATTATGTTATTTTTTTCTAGAAATGATAGGATATGTTTAAGAATTAAATGTTCGAGGATTTTGCATGTTGTACAAGTAAGCGAGATTGGTCGATAATTGGATGCGTTGGTAATGTTGCCCGATTTATGTATAGGAATGACCTTGGCAATTTTCCATTTCTCCGGGATTTCGCCTGTTTGCAGTGATTTTTCAAAAATAATCAGCAAGAACTTTGACATCCATTCCGCGTAACGCTTAAGAAATGCATTTGGTATGTTGTCGGGACCACCGGATTTTTTAGGGTCTATTTCAAGTAAGAGGGAAAGAATGCCCGATTCATTTATGATCAAATCATCTGTTTTTGCTGTGTTACTCGGAGGATATTCTAGGTCAGGTTTTTTTCCATTGTCGTGCGTAAATACTGATATAAAGTAATCATTGAAGTCTGTAGCCTTCGCGATAGCCTCGGCGGGTGGTGGATTACTGTCCTGACGTGAATTCGAATTGAGGTACCGCCAAAACTTGGAAGGAGATACTTTGATAAAATTACTTAGGGTGACGTTCATGTACTCATCTTTAGCCTTTTTTATAGCTGCCTTTAGTGCATGAGACTTTTCGCGTAATTTATCAGTGTAGACGGGTAGCGGCAGTTTATTCCTCAGTTTCCTATGTCTTGCAGTCTGGCGCTTTAATTGTATAATTTTTCTTGTTATCCAAGGGTTTTTCTTATGCACCGGCTTGACCTTTGTGGGAATATATGCTGATAAGCAGTGCTGAATAATTCTTTCAAACGCTGACCATAATGTGTCTACTGAAGCTGAACTATTCATGGCGAGAGAACTAAAGGTGGAATACGATTCATCTAGATAATCCAGTACACTAACGTCGTCGGCGTTTGTCCAGTCGAAAATTCGTGCACTCATCTTTACCGTAGGTGATGGCACGCCCAGCAGCAAGAAGCATTTAGCTGCTCTATGGTCTGATACGCCATCCACAACTTCCCATGAAACTCTGTCATTTGCAATGCTATCACTCACAAAAATCAAGTCGAGTACATTTCTGCTTACTGCGGTAACACGTGTAGGTTCCTGGATAAGCTGTCTAAAGCCGAAGTTAAAGCTTACATCAAGCAGTGCATCTGTATGAGCTGTATCGGCATTTTTTTTATCAAGCGTGTCCCAGGTTATGCCAGCCAGGTTAAAATCTCCCGTAAGGATTATCTTAGTATTGTGGGTGAAATGACTTTCCATATAATTTGCTAGCACGTGTAAGATATCTAGGGTAGCATTAGGGGGCCGATACATAGTGCCTAAAAAAAAGACGGATGTGTCTACCATGATTTTGCACCAAAGTGCTTCAGCGCCTATGATTTCTGGCATGGGTGTGACGTAAATGTATTCCCTGATCAAGATTGCCACACCACCGCCGCGAGAGCACCTATCTTTGCGCATGACAGTGTAACCAGGAGGGAAGACATCACTACTTGAAATATCAGGAGAAAGCCATGTTTCTGTGATTGCGACAATATCAGGAGAGTGTTCGAGAATGAATGCTTCAAGTTCTGTAGTTTTGTTGACGACACTTCTGGCGTTTATGTTCACTATGATTAAGGTGGGTGGTATTACGTGCTTGATCGGTTTTTTCCCCCTTTGAATGGCTGGTTTTTTGCCACGGGTACTCTGGCTTCTTTATCGTCGTCCACGAAACGATCGCAAGAAATCAGCAGACCAAGCGCCTGGAGCAAGAAGATGAATGGATTACTCGACATGTTCACTGCGGTGCCACCATGCCCAATGGCGCTACGTAGTCAATGGAGGACTTGATAAGTAATGAGCTGCGACTACTGGGCGCAAGTCAATTGCTAAGGCTCGCGAATACGGCTCCTGACTATAACCGAAGCCGACCGTAGCTTTCCCTAGTACGGGCGTGCTTTTTGTGGGACCGATTGTTGCGCTCTTAATGATGCACGCAATCACGACCAATGAAGCAGGCATAGCGGGAGAGAAACAAGCATATAAACAATACAATAAACTCTTCGTCGTCGCCAGCCAAACGCAAGCCGCTGGCGACGAAAGACCGAAGGCGTCCACCTCACTCCCTCAGCCTACCCCCGACTCGCGCACTTCGCTGGCGTCACAGAAAGCTCATTTGTCTTCGCGCCGCCGGCCGAGCTTCTGCCGATGCCGCGTCTTTTGTGCGCGCTGCGTTAGCGCTTGTCGCCACTAATTAACGAGCCAGTGCTGCGATTGCCCCCTGGGAGGGGCGAGGCAGCAGCCAAGGGAGATAACAAGAAAGAGAGAGAGCGAATGGGCGGCACTCACGTAATTGTCCCGAAGGTCCGGGTGCATATAGTCAACCCCTGGTGGCGAAGTGAAGAAAAAGGGGCAAGTAGTGAGGGCACAAATAAAAAAGGGATATAGGGACAGAGATGTGAAAGAAGGGACAGGTAGGGAGAGGACAAAACCAGTATCGGGAGACAAAGGTGTGGACATCGGCCATACAGGTAAATGGGGATAGAGAAGGCAAGGGAAGGAGTAGGAGGGCCGAGATAAAAGTGGTGCGGCAGGCCAAGAGATGCAGAAACCGAATCGGGAGACATGGAGATAAAAGGAATGCACGTAGGGATAGAGAGGTCATGGAAACGAGATAGGGAGACACAAAGAGGTAGGCAGGGAAAAGCAGGTGAAGGACCGTAGTGAGGAAAGGATGAAAGCGAACGGGAGAGGAAAAATGGCAGAGGGCACATAGGTTAGACATGAAAGGCAAATGGGGAGTATATAAAGGTCGGAACGAGAGACAAGAAAAGGGAATAGGAGGTATAGGTGAATGGAGTTAGAAAGGGTACAAAAGGGACGAGTCGTAATGAAAACAGGCAGCACAAAGGGAAAGTGTAGAAACGGGATAGTCGGGGCAGAAGATAAACGAAAGAGTAAGAAGATAATAAACAAAAATGAAACGGGGAGACAAGGAGACCGGTGCAAACACGTGAGTGGGAAGAATAGGGAGGAAAGAGAGAGAGAGAGAAACCTTCGTTAGGAGACACAAAGAGCCAACGTTCCCAGAGGGCACGACATGCCCTTTCCCCACCTTCCCGTGCATCAGCTCGAGGCCATTGTTTTAAGCTCGTAAAAGGGATTGGCTTCCCGCCCCGACGAAAGAGCCCAGGGGGCCACGCTCCCTCGCAAACAGGCTTACGACAACATCCTCATCGAGGGCGGACCACTCCCTCCCCCCCCCCCCCCCCCCGTTCCTTCCCTAAACCTCTTCAGTGAGTTTGCGCTTCACTGCTGATGGTGCGTATCTTTGTTCCTGGAGCTGCGCCTCCGGTTGCCATCCACGCCGGTAATGCCGGGAAGACAAGGCGCTTAGCTAATTGGTCCCGTGCCCGGCTTTGTTCATAACGCTGCGTACGGGATTAGCAAATGCATGCGCAGCGTTCTTCCCCAGTATGGTTAGGAAGAGCCACAGGAACGCGTTGAACGGCCATTGAAGTAAAGAGCTAGAACCTTTAACGCGTTCTTTTTTCTTTTTCTTTGCATTCGCTAAACTACTTTTCACTTTACCAAGCAAAACTTGATCTATATTCTGCAGTCTTTTATTAAAGATGCCGCACTTGAGGAAAATCGTACAGTAATTATAATGAAGCATTTTTTTCGCAGTCATTAGCATTTTAACCGGATTAGCTTTCTCACACTGAACTAACCCAAAGTTCCAGGAAAATAGACAGCCTAGACTAACACCCATATGAATTTTAAAGATAACACTTAAGGATTTAGGCTACACCTTTAGGACGCTAGATAAAGCGTTTGTTTTGTGCAGAACATGCTGCAACTTCCCCAATATGCTAATTTTGAAAGCACATTTAGGGCTTACCAACTTAGAAGTCTTGAATGCATCACAGGTATAATTTTCTAATAAAGACAGTGTGCTTGTTCCATTTTTTTTCCTAATTTTATGACAAGTGATGAAAATGTGTACAGCCTGAAAAATGCAGGCCGACGCAGAAACAGGCCATAGCAAGACATGCGCACAAACACTGCTCTGAGAAACAATAATGAATTTCAATCTACCGAAGTGCGGGAAGGTCAAGGATAAGAAAAAATAATATGCACCCAGGAATTATCGTGGAAGGGTTGAACCTGAAACTATAGCAAAAACAGCGAACTCACCATCGTCCATAATGGCTGTAGTAACATTCTTGCCCGTGAATCCCTGAGCCCAGGCGGCCTCTACGTTCAGATCCAACCGCGGTTTTCCGCCGTTCTGGCCAACGTTTTTCTGCGGGAAGAGACCAGGAATGAAGTCACCAAGCACATCGCATCGAATAAGGCAGCATCACCAACTGCTAGATGGCGCTGAACTAGCGCTTTCACTAGAGATCGCGTTAACAAGGTGGTTCTGAAAGAGGGTAAAGTGAAAAAAAAAAGGTATAGAGATTCCAGGCCTATTCTTTCCTCTACTATGTACAAAATATTATTTTCCGGATCTCTTTTTGCTGAAGCTTTGATTCCTATTATTATAGCTTGAAAGACATGTCTTCACCAGGGAAAGCACGAGACACCAGGAGAAGATGGTCTGGTTTATGGGAGTTTAACGTCCCAAAGCGACTCAGGCTATGAGAGACGCCGCAGTGAAGGGTTCCGGAAATTTCGACCACCTGGGGTTCTTTAACGTGCACTGACATCGCACAGTACACGGGCCTCTAGAATTTCGCCTTCATCGAAATTCAACCGCCGCGGCCGGGATCGAACCCGCGTCTTTCGGGCCAGCAGCCGAGCGCCATAACCACTCAGCCACCGCGGCGGCTTCACCAGGAGAAGAACACAGGACAACGCTGGACCCAACATATAGAAACATATATTTTTCTATATGTTGGGTCCAGCGTTGTCCTGTGTTCTTCTTCTCCCGGTGTCTCGTGCTTTCGCTGGTGAAGTTATGTCTGAAATACACCAACTAGCCCACATGGTTACCTTGTTATAGCTTGAAAGGGTTATCGATATTTGCTTCAAGCATGCATCTTAATCGGTTTCTCGCTATACTTAGTAATAGTCATCGGGTATTTTTTTTTTCATTACAGCGAAAGACATTATATGGAGCTCCCCCCCACCGCATTGCGCCAACCTTCAAAGTAATCAGACGACATAGCTGGCGTGACGCGGAAGCCGTCGTGCTGCCTAATATGAGATATAACCAAGGAGAAGAATATGGTGGCTGCAATACTCAGCGCGACGCCAGAACTCTCGCTCGGCTTGCCGTCAGAGCTATCAGGTCGCGTGGTGGCCCATTACGCGACCGAAGGTAAGAAAAAGGGGAAGTGGATGGTGGAAGCCGTAGTGCGCTACGCCAGAATATTCGCGCGGCTCAGGTTATAGCTAAGAAAAGCAGGCGGTTGCTACGCGCGCGCGTCTGCTAATACTATAGGCGACATAGAATTTATCGCCTGCCGCCGAGCTCAACAGCATGAAAGTCCTCGTCGGCACATAGAAGCGCCTGCTGTGTGCGAAAGCAATGAAGAAAAGAAATTGAAAAATACCGCCGGTCTTTATTGCACGTACTTAGCACAGCATAGCGCACCTGTGTTTACTGTAGCTGCTCCTGGCTCTATAAGCAAGGAAGCAAAGCAGCACAACATAGGGCGTATAAACCGGCTCTCACCGGAAATATATACGCTAATCAGCGAAGCTCAGCACTGCCTGTATTTTTTTGATGCGTTAGCATTAGATCCCCCATTAGCGGTAAATGTGTGCGGCGTTGGCGTCCGACGTATGAAGCCTTTAGAGGGAAGAGGCGAAGTTTAGGGAGGAAAAAGATGAGAGGAAGAGGAAAGGAGAGAAAAGGGAGAGGGCGAGAGATATAGATAGAGGGCGAGTCGGTGGGAGGCAACGTGTGGCGAGAAACCGCGGTCGCCAATCACAGTCGAGGGCTGGAGAAAATCGAAAGGTTGTGCGACGTGTCACACGGTGATTGGTGGACTGAATCACACCGCCCACCACCGTCCGTCAGGGGTAACAATAATGATAACGCACACTCTGCAGCATGAATCGGATTGATCGTCTGCAACTCATTTCTGATAAGGGAGTAATTACTCTTTGGCATCCACCCAAGCGCAGCCATACGGCTACAAAGGAAAGCTGTACAGCTTTCTCAGAAACTTCGTAGTTCAAGAAAACTCGTCCTGGTCCGGGGTTCGAACCCGAGACCACCGCTTCACCGGGGCAGTCGCTCTACCAACTGAGCTAACCGGGACGGCAAGCTTAGGGTAGGGCGAGAGCGAATTGATCAATAACTCGAAGTGGGAACAGTGATGGTCAAACGTTTTAAAGACCCCCCCCCCCCCTCTTTTATCTATCCATCACATTCCTATTCGTGCCTGCTGTTCCTGCCTGTTACGTCTTTGCAAAGGGCTGCCAATATCAAATAAAGAAATAAAAGTAAATTCGGGATAACAATGCGATCTCGCTAACATTTGGAACTTGGATCGATCGAAGACTTCGACGGAAAAATGAAGTTTAGATCTGAGCGGGAACATTAGAAAAAAAAAAGATGCGTGGGAAACCGTTGTAGAGGCACGGGGCTGCTAGAGGCGTGATTAGCAAAGGGACAACCCATCTGTGTGTTTTGCTGTGTTGGGTTTAATGGCGCATAAGCAGCTAAGGCTGTCATGCGCCAAGCTCAAGGCAGGGACAACCCGTCTGTGGGACAAAACAGAAAAGGAAAGGAAAGGGTACTAAATTCCACAAGACGACCCAATAAAAGCAGCGCTGTAATAGCCAAGCAAAGTGGCACCGCTTGTTCCCAGCCGAAGAATGGCGCGCTCTCAAGCCAGCTTCGGTAGTCGTGCTTAACGACCCTCAGATCGTTACCACTGATAGCAGTGAACGAAATAAGACAGCCACTATTGCCCAAAGGGAATTTGTTATGCCGTTCATTTAATCAGGCAACCAGACTGGGAAGGAACCTTGAGGTTTATGCCCGGAAATTACGACCCCGAATAAAAGAAGAGCCATTCAGTGCGGCCGATGACGAAATTACGCAGGCGCGTGTCCGAAGCAGTAATGTTGCAGGAAAGCCTGCGTCAGACGTGTGGGTAGCCCTTGGAAAAGCCAGAAAATAAGCGTTGTGATTTCTAGCGGCTGTTACAGCCTCGTAACGCAGTGTAAGACAACTCTTGTACGCCTTTTTCTGCCGAGGTAGGAGTACTTAACACAAAATAATTAATGCAATCAGTGATTATAATAATTAGGAATTAGTAAGCCATTTAGCACAGCTCCTGGCAACACCGCTACACCTTACTGCGCTGCTAGTGCGCATGCGCTGACTTGTTCCTACGCAGCAGGTGTGCACGAGCAGCTGGTGAGCGCTTGGAGCCATATGGCGCCCTCAGGGTGATGTGCGCATGCGCCGTGCAGGCGCGGGCAATCTTCATGGCCTTGTTGGTAACAGTTAATCTCAATGTTAACCAGTCAGCAAGGAACTGAGACAAATCAACACTAACTATAGACAGAAAAAGTTCTGTTATCCGTCTAGTTCATACACTTTTGTCACTGTTTCCTGCGCGCTGCTTAATGATGGGATTGTGTCCGCATGTATTTTATTTATTCGTTCGTGCTGTTTGATACACTTATTTCTTTGGGCGCAGTTGAAAACAGTCACTCGCAAACCAACCAGTCTGCAACGCTGCTTTACTGAGCAGTGCTTGTCTGGCCAAGCGAAAGAAACATGGCTGAACTAACAAAAAAAGTTCGAGGCCGAAGAAAAGTTTAATATATTAGGAATGAGTTAAATTCAAGGAAACAAAGAAAAAAAATCCGCTGCCGCGCTTTCATGAAGGTTAAGAATTGCATAAGCTAATCCGGCGAGCCAGGGCCGTCGATGAGGGAACAAGAAACCCGCGGCTAAGGCCACAGGCCGCTGGCCTTTTCATATCGGGCTCGTTATGAAGGACTCTAGACGGCGACGTCACAACTAGGAAGTAGGTCGCTGAGAAAATAAAAACAAAAACACGAACAAGAAAAGGAAACAAAAACCGAAACATCGCACTCGCTCCGAAGCCCTGGTACGACACGGTGCAATCATAGGACAGTAGCAATCATATGAAAAGGGAGGGACGCGGCGGAAAACATGTTTGCTGAGGGGAAAACGTTTGCGTTGAGGAGGATGGAAAAAGAAATGGTGTGTGTCTATGTGTTTGTGCTAAGGATAAAGAACGAAGAAGAGGAGCCGTGGGGGGGGGGGGGGGGTAGCTGTGAGCATAGCGGGGTGCCGAAGATTGAAGGCAGGCCGCCAGCAAAGCTTTGGGAGAAAACTAGCCTCGTCGGCCGGCAACAGTGTTATTAGGGAGCCGCAGAAGGGGAGGGAGCCTTCGAGCTATATGGATGGGGAAGGACTGGAAGGTTAGGGAGGGGAGGTTAAGGTGGAGAGGGAGTGATGGGGCAGAAACTGCGCAGCGAAGAGAAGGCGCAAGGCATGGTTTCCCTGCCGCAGCGCACGGTCGCGGTTTCCGTAAGCTGCTTACGTCAGCCATCGGAACGTCGTTTCGGAACACGGGTTGCAGCGCCGCGGCGCGGCGCGGCTTCGAACGAACGGACGTGCGTTGCATGTACCGTTGGTGCGTCTTCACCGTACCTCGTTATTACTTTCTTTGTTTTGTTTTGCCGTGGTTTGTGTGTATGACGCAGCGCAGGCGAGGCGTGCTTCGGCAAGCAGTCTTAGAAACCAAGGCTGCAGCTTCGACAGGATGGCAAACCAAAGAGTATGGATGATAGCAGGTTTTGGAGAAGCACGCCCGGAAACGTACAAAAAAAAGCAGACGCGATAAAGAAAGATGGATTGAGAGATAATAAACGACAAGCGTACGGCGGCGTAGACGATGTACAGAGATGGGTACGCACAGAGGAAAACACCCTTTGGGAACCCTCAGGTATAATCTCACGTAATCGGGCGATACCATTACTAGCTGAAAGACAGATGAAAAAAGACCCTTCAGGGGGAAGGAAAGATGATGATTATGATGATGGAGCTTCTTTGTCTGGAAGTGTTAGCTACGGCACCATGTGCAAGGCGAAGCCAAGTATGAACAAAAAAAAAACGATATGATAATGACAATGACGATGGCGATTACGTTGCTCAGTGGCTTCTCTTTCTGGCAGAGAAGGCAGGACTTTTGCCGGAATGTGAATTCTGCTTTTGTACACTTTGGGGCTGTTAAGCTGATCGCAGTAGTTTCCTACTTACTACTTCGTCATTCGTAACGAATCACCTAACCTCGTTTCGCTTTATCCGCTATGTTGCACAAGCTACCTCTCGACCAAAGCTGTTACGACAAGATGGGCAAGTTGGTTTTCGTTGAAACAGCTACGGAGATGGTGCAATAAATCACGAACAGAGAACGAGAAAAAAAAAAACGTTCACGCGGAACATTACAGTTCTGATGACTAGCAATGTTACCTCTCTGTTTCATTATCTGTATTCTGTCTTTTTTCCCGCTTCCGCTGTCCATGTTCTCCAACTAGCGTTCTTTGTCGTCGTTTCTTTTTGCCTTGTCTTTCAGTGTTCAATTACTGTGCATCTTGATCATTTTTAATCAAGCGAAGCTCGAGTAGCACCGATTCGAGAGTTGCCTAGAATTCCGCGGGGACCACTGCTGTCTGCATTTCGATAGCGCGGAAAATTCTCATTCGTTACGTTGCAAGCCTTCTTGATGCAGTTTCTTAACGCTGTTCTGCTCCGTAGCTGGCCGATCTTTTCCCATTTGTTAAAACCATAATAAATCCCACTCGAGAGCACATGTGCAGTGCCCTGTAATGTTATTGTAGTCTATTGATGGTACGCATGTTATTTCTTTCGATATTTTTTCCCGTTTCCATCAGTGGCCCAATCGGTGTCATAGAGCGATGGCCCGATGACTTCGGAGCAAATATCTTTTCTAGGGGTTGCCTCTGGTCCGTCTTAGCAATGTCGTAAGAGTTTCAAAAGAGCTAAGAAATCACAAACGAATGAAGGAAATCAATCTCATAACAAATCGCGCAGTATATACAGCTCCGTCATATATCGCTGTCAGCAGATGTACAATTTCAAACTAAGGCATGCAGCTGCTAATAGTTGCCTTTGTGCTCAATGCATTGCCCTGAAAGTGGACGAGTATTCATGAAAGAAAAAAATCAGAGAGCTTTTCTATAGGAGCAGTAGTTCCACATTTAATCATATTCTGCACATAGTCTGTATATTCGATATAAAACCGTTTAATCGTTGTTCGTAAAGTTTAGTGATTGCTGGTTATTGTTTTACGCGATAAGTAGGTTTTTGCTGCCTGTCGAGTGCCAACCAGACGCGAGTAAACAGGCATGCATGTGTGGTTAAACTACGTTCTTTGACGGTTAGTTAACGAATGCTAGAGTCTTCAGATTTAACGATGTACTTTTCCGGCGGTACTGTTGGAAACAAATAGGCACAAGGTTTGCCCCTCTTTACTTGGGTAGCTTTATTTTGCAGCAAGAAGTTAACTATTAAGTAATCTATTTGCTTGTTTCGAAAAACTCGACGTGCACGAAGCAAACAACTTTTTTTTTTGTACGGAGTGATAAAGATAAAAAGAATTCTCCATATGAGCGAAAAATAAAATGAGCAATTCAATGAATAATAGCTTACCCGGTTCTTTTCTTAACGCATGTACCAATAGCTGACTTAGTGACCTTGCACATCAGATTGCAAAGCACTTGTTTACATTAAAGTTTAACTATCTGCAGCAAAACCCTAGTGATGTTTTTATTTGAAGACAGTTAAGGTGTCTTTATACGTGAAGACACGAGCTGGCTTGCAGTAAAAAAAAAGAAAACAATGAGAAGAAATGGCTGATAGGCTAGACCTGGAAAAAACACACATGTGTTCAGCAGAAAATGCCTTTGAGAGAAGTTGCTGCCAGCAAGAGTGGCTATAGGCTTTGAATCTTGGGAAGCTACTCAGAAGGGGCGAGTTTGTGCCTAAATACATGTCATAAAACAGAACCAGTAGGAGTCATTGAAAAGCAAACACAGCGCCAAAGCCGCTTATAAACTTTAGACAGCCGATCACGGGCTTTTTAGCGAACTTCCGGGTAAAGACTATTCTAGCTGCGCTTAGAGGCTTGAAGTTTCAATTCAATACGTGGGATGGTTCCCGTTTCAATCGTGCTAGATAGGCGGAGGAGAAAAAGCTTTGAAAGACGACCCAGTACTAGACATTTTTATTATTACACTGTTTTTAAGCTGCGCGCCAGAAAAACACTGCTGGATGTTTCGTTCAGGTGTACACTGTATATGACGGGATTTTATTGCGGTGCTTTTCTTCTCGACTTCAAAGGGAAAAGGATTACCTTGTTCACTTCTGCCTGGTAAACAAACATAAATCGCCTTAAGCCTAACTGCTGGTTCGACAAAACCGTACTCTCTTGTCTACTGTTTCTTGGCTTCAAAGTGTGGTGAGCACAACATTTCTTCCTTCATTTAACGAGAACTGCCACTAACTAATTCATCAACGAAATAAACGCAACATGTATCAGCTAATGTAGAAGAGACAGCTGCGATGCCGGGTGGCATTTAACAGCGGGGGGATACTTGGAGCACAGAACGGCAAACAGTAAGGCAGGTGTTATTTATCGAATTAAGAAGTATAAATTAAACAAAATGACAGCTCTTAAAGAACCTGCGAAATCTCTGTATTAACATGGGCCGGACCATCTCTTTTGTGTCACTTGACAAGATGCAGCTTGACCTCTGGTTCGGTTGAGATTAAGAAATATGATTTTAAAAGCACTGCTTTTGATAGAAAGGAGATGATCTTTAATTTCAGTGTATTTCGATGAACGCTCCCAGTGCAAGTAAAAAATTAAATTTCACATTATTTTGCAACAAAGAAAAAATTGACGTTATTGAGCTCGAATGGCGACGTATAGGCTCTTGATTTTCAGAACCCTATGAAGGTAAATTTCTGAGATTAAGCACAAATTTCCCAACATGCTTTGCTTGACAAAAAAAAAAAAGCTGCTTTAAGAATATCGAGCCCTTTCACGCGCCAGTGGCGATTTCTCTGCGCAAACTTTATTTTATTGTTTGAACAGCTAATGCAAGCCTCAAGAAAGGCAATTAGACGGATATTTCTTACTCGCAATTTTATTTCGTATTTCGTAAAGAAATTTCGTACAGTGTTGCAATGGGTGGAAGTTGTAATATAGAAGCACCAGTATTTGTCTAATGAGCATTGTAGTGATCAAGGCAACCATTTTTTCTGTTTCATAGACGCACATGACACTAGATGCGCAAAAAAAAAAACGCTGACTTACATCGTTAACCTAAACGCAGCCTAGGTGCTCTAGCGCTACTTGTCCCGACCATCCCCATAGGTTATTTATGACGGTTTTACAGACACTGTAAGCGGCAGCTGTCGCGACGCGGTTTCTGACTTTCCACTTGGCTGCAGCTGTCGCGAAATCAGTTTAGACTGCAGCTGGCGCTCTACCCTCCGTAATTCTAACTGGCTGTGGCTGGCGTCACGGGTTTCGTCCTTTCCACGTAGCTGAAGCTGCCGCGAATCCAGCTTTCCTCCTTGTCCAGGACACCACCAGGCTTCACTAGGACACATAGCGGCTTTTTCGCTAGCGACACGCCTAGTGCTGGCTCACTTAAAGGAAAGGGGGATTTGCATCACGCCACTTTGCCCCGAGTAGCCCGTTGCTGGTCACCCTCACTTTGTCTTCCCTCTCTGATTTTCATTTTCCTCCCCTCTGAAAGTGAAGAGAGGATTCCCTCTCTCAACCGTGTCACCTGCCAACCGTGACAGGTGGAAGCCGGCAGGTTGAGGCTTCACCAGGACACATAACGACTTTTTCACCAGTGACCTACCTATTGCTAGCGCACTTAAAATATATTATTTACAAAGTCACGAAACTTGTCTGCATGAAAATGGCAGGCGACGTACTACTAGGTTCGCTGTTTTGAGACATATTACTTCATGCGAGCGCTAGTTAACATATAAAAGCATGGAGCTAAGAATGCAAAAGGTGCTAAATTCGTCTGAGAACAAAGAAATTACTGCTAGGTATTGCACACTCCCAGAAAAACTTCGGAATTCGCACTGTACACAATTGCACACAAAGTGTTTGAAAGGCAAACACAAAAACCCTGCAAAGATAATTTATAGCATGTTCGCATATCAAGATTTTGCGCTAGGTAACACTACGCCCGGACACGAACTTGGGACCG
Organism: Amblyomma americanum; assembly: GCA_030143305.2. Taxonomy (NCBI): domain Eukaryota; kingdom Metazoa; phylum Arthropoda; class Arachnida; order Ixodida; family Ixodidae; genus Amblyomma; species Amblyomma americanum. The sequence continues at coordinate 185,325 of JARKHS020034135.1, forward strand.
AGAAATTACAGACCTGTCACTCGACCAGCGAAAACGCAAAAAAGAAAAAGGAAAAAGAAATCAAGGGAGCTGATCTGGATCGAAGCTTCGTCCGCGCAAGACGCGATAAACGGACCACGTAGGCCGGTCCCGGTCAGTGCAGAGACTAGTGCGTGTCTTCTCTGGGTCGATATTCAAGCAGTTCGGACCACAGCAGCTCAGAGCGGTCTATGACTAGGAGGAGTGGGGGGGGGGGGGGGGGAGGGAGGGGGAGGGCACGCACCGAAGAGGACAGTACGACATCGTTGTTTGCATCGCTCTTAAACGCTCATGCTATCATTAGCTGTCTCGCAAACTGCCCATCGTTAGCCTCATTTTTCAGCACACGTGAAAGTTCGATCGAATACAGAGTTGCTTTCCCAGCGCGCCCTGTGAAGAAAACTAAACGCTGCGCAAAAAATAGGACGATGGACACTCCTTTTTTTGTGACATTTCTCTTTAAGTACAGTCATCAAAGGGCGAAACACGATAATTTGAATCGCAGATTGTTGGGCGAGTTGATGTATGAAGTGAGAGAGCGGTAGGGCAAATACGAGGGTACTAGAACGATAAGGACACATGCCCACTCTGTGAGCTGTTTATTTCAGAGTAAAGAGGACAGAACTCCGGCACGTGACAGATCGCATGATCACTCCGAATACAGCCAGCAAAATGAAAGCTTTCAAACCCATCGCAAAACAGGTGGCCACGTTGTGATGGCGTCACGAGGTCACGTGTCGTCTCACTTCCAATCAGCAAATTTCGTCTCGGACATAGGCGGGGTTTTGGTGTGACGACAAATCTAACGCTATCGCATTAAGAAAAAAAAAGATCAGTGTCGTCGCCCTCTTCTCGATGTCTTCTTTTTTCAACCTTCCAGTTCCAAAAATTCTATCAAGGCTTAAATGCCATTATGGCGCACTCCTGTTTGCTCGTTACTGCTCACTGACTTACCCTGCGTGGGCGGCTCTTGTGCTCGTTACTGCAGCTTTCTCTTTTGTTAAATCTGGTAGCTTCTTATTTCTATTCTTTCATGGGAACGCTTTTAGGCACTTCCTTATCTAGCTACCGTATAGGTTAGATGTCCTTGCTCGGTAAAATCAGCGGGCTAAAAACGTCTTTGAGATTCTTTTGTTCTGGCTGAGAGCATTAATTATCCGTTTTCTAACTGGCTGGCTCCTGCTGGCAAAAAGCTATCACTTTTTGCTCATCTACTTCTTAGTTCGTCAATGAAAAAAAAAAAAAAGCCCTCGTCCGCCCATATGTGCCCCTGTAAAGCGAGCTCTTCCGCGTTAAGCTTCTTTGCGTGGTAAAGCCATAAAACTGTACAAGTAAAAGACAAAGAGAAACGGTAATGACGCCTAGCAAGGAAATTGCTTGGGCAACTATGATCTTTCACTAAAAATACACAAATTGTGTATTTAAATCAAAATTAGGGTTAACTGAAATAAACGACTTTCACTAGCACTGCCCAAGCGCAGAACTCAAATTCGTGCTCGCCACAAAGTGTGGAATGAGCTTTTTCTGGTTTCTCATCTTTGGGTTACATGAAATGTTGCAAACGTGAAACCAGCTTCTGTAGAAGGTGCATTTCTGTTACAGTTGCTCTCAGTTCCTGTTGTCACTAGCGGAGTCAGAGTACTAAATGAGTAGGGATAGACAGATATATAAGCAGGCAGGGCCGCTATGAACTCTGAGGTATGAGGTATGAAATCTGAGTGGAATATGTACTATTATAAGTGGCTGTGCGCATAGCGGGGCAGATCCGACAGGTTTTAGGTCATAATTAACATATAAGTGACGCTACGGTGGTGCAATTGCCGGCAGAACAAACAAGGCTAATCCCACCTGTGGCATACAACGACTCAACTCAACTCTGAAGTATTCACTGCCCCCATTCCTCTTCCTCATGTGTAGGGTGTCAAATTGGGCGTTACGCCTGGCTAACCTAGCGAAAAACAAAAAAGAACCCCTGCGCTGAGAAGGGAACACGTAGAACAAATAGTTTCGTATGGCCAAGAAGCTCTGTGTTTTGGTATTTTTTGCTTCTTCATCAGCATGAAAGCTTATGGAAGGCAACGGGGACTTCCAGCAGCGTTGTAGATGACGGGAAGCCTTACACGTTGGGAAAACATCCCGAGTGTTTACACGACACGAGGGCCTCGTCTAGAGTCACTGCTCTCTGGTTGAATGCTGTCGCGGCTGTGTGAGACTGAAGACAGAAGATGACGACGTCGTCAGTAGCGAGGGTTTGAGTGCTTGCTAACTCTTGGGCTGATATATTCGGTTGACCGCCAGGTAACGGTATCAGTAGGTTCATGAAGTCTTCCAAGATAGCGGGGAGAACATTTTTTGTTTCACTGGCATGCCAAATGACGCAATGCATAGATTCGAGGAAGTTTACTGGATTCTAATGGATAATTATACAAATTCATCCCCTGCGAAGATAACCGCAGCTTTCTGGTAAAAGTGAGAAGACCAAATATTGCGTTGATAAATAAGGCGTACCTGGCGTTACACGAATTTATTCGTAATTTTTTGGCATTGGTTAATTTTTATTCACCAGTAAGTAATTTCACTGTAGAGTGCTGCGCTTAATAAGAACTAATTTACTGGCTCGTCAAGTTGCGAGAACTCTTGCTTGCTTACTCACCAATGGCTAGAATTCCGGACTAGTATAACTACTTGGTAATACGCAGCATATCAACCCGTTTATCAAGTCTAGCGCAATGAATAATTCCCCAGCTGGAAGTCTGCATAAGTACAGAATGCATAAACATTGTACAGAGTCGATAGACCTCAAGCAGCCATTGCGAATATTGTGTGAGCACTGAGTCATGCATTATTAGAAAGCAAAATGAAGAGGCAAAGTTCTAGGTAATATCAGCTGGAGCCTCTCCGCTAGATCATAGTGAACGTGTTAGAGAGCCTCGTACTCTTCTAGAGAACAATATATAGCTGTCCGCAACACTATTAGCAACAAGCTAGAATGCTTATGCTCATATTAGCGTTTTTAACGTTTTATGTGAAACTGGGGTGGTGGTGCAAGATGTGATTCTTTTTCTTTTTTTTTTGCTATAACACACAGGTGAACAAAAGTTTTCGATGTAATTAATGTAAGGATACTCGGTTTTTGGTTGTAATAACACTACAGCCCATCAGCACCTCAACTGCTGACCCGTGTTCAGGTCTTATTTTACTATTTTTTCGTTGCGCCAACAAAAAACAACTGTGACTAAGCTCCAAAGACGAATGGGGTCGAACATTAAGCAGGGAAAGTGAATAGCGTACTTACCAAGTACCACTGGAACGGGAAGTAGGGATCCGTGGGCTCTCGCTGGAGCCGCAGGTTCTCGGGTCCCAGCTTGAGCTCCGTGTAGCCACGCTTGACCCGCTTGAAGCCCGTCTGCTGGACAGCCGTCTCCACCTGGGTTGTTCCAGAGGGAGGGGTCACTGAACCACAAAGTTAAGAGCAAAGAATATGTTATTCTAGGCAAACTGGTGACGCCTTCATGGGTGTTTTTAAGAAGCAGTGACTTCCGCAGCCCAGCGCAGTGAATTTTGTCACTTCAGTCACAATCAATCAAGCAAAAATTTTTAAAAATCAAGAAAAAAAAATTCTGAACCTGAGTGCAGTCCTGGGGTGCGGACTATAGGCCGGAAATTACGACACGTTTCTGATTAAATCGTGTAACACTTCATAGAAGCTAATGATCATGAGATTAAAAAAAAGGAATGAAATGTGGTATTCTAAATTGCAATGAAGACACTGCCAATATTTCGCTAAATACGTGAGACAAAAGAAATGAGCAGGAAAGGTAAAAAGAAACAGGTCACAACGAAATCTTGAAGATCTTCGTATGGGGCGTATGGTGCTTTAATTATTAGGCTGCACTTTTTAATTCTCTTGACCTTTTCCACGCGCGTACTAACGCGCATGCGCATCTAACCTAGCGTCTAAACTATTAACTAGTTCGACTCGAGACCAAGGTCACGTGTGTGGAATGTTCCCCCAGAGTGCAGTTGTTGCGCGAAATGTCAAGGACGGGGTTAGAGATATACCGAAAAGAAAAGAAAAAAATCGTGCTGTGTCTCGCACGTTATTCGGATCCCAGGGACTCACTACAAAAATGCTCCCATGTTCCGCTTTGTGCTCCGATTATTTTTACCCCAGTCACTCCACAGTCCTGCAGAGCCTGTGGTCAGGTGCTTTGGCGAGATTTACAATGCTATCCAACTAAACTACCTCATCTTCCCGCGATCCCGTTTTGGAACGCTGTGAACGCTCTGCCATGTATGGTCATGAAGAGTGTTCGCTTGGCAGGACCATCTTTCATGGCGAAATATTTCGCTGCACTTACATTGATTCGTGCAGGCTCTGCCTAACGTTAAGTGCGCTCGATGTAGTTTCGGGAGTTGTTTCCGACTGTTAAGAACAACCAGCGAAACCTAACCAAATTACGGAAACGTGGGGAGCAGCTCCATTTGCAGAGCGCAAACGACGTGAATGTTGCGGTTAGACACGTTGCGTGATAGCGCATATGGGAAGGGACGCTTTCCCCACACGTGGCGGTGGCCGCATGTGTACCTGAATAAAGAGCCTGGCTGCGGGCAATCAGTGTTACTGCATGCAAAGGTACTACAAGCGCGTACCGACGGCAACTTTGTTGATCACATAATATTGGAGCTTCGCTAGCTTAAAGAAACGGGCGATATAACTGCAAAGTGCTGTGACGTTCTTATTTTCCTTTTAATTTGTTTCGTTTTCCTTCATATCTATTTTCTTCGTTTTTCGCGTTTCTTTCACATTCGCCAAATGCGTAAAGACAGACCACCACACATTAAAAGCATCAGGTGCAAGTTTTCGCTCGCCCTCTGTGTGTGTCCTTCGAATTGTCGAGTTACTTAAAGATATCACGACCACAGTACAATGTGATTGCATCAGGTAGACTCGTCTGAAGCTGTGTTGTTGGTTGATAAACCCAAAAACGTGAATTTACCGTTAAATATACAATGGATGCCCGTAGCAGTAATAGTGAGAAATGTTTTATACCGTTCTTTAATTTTTGTAAATCAATTAGGTATTTAGCTTCATCGAATGCGCCTTAGTCGTGACAGTACCTTTCTTTACATTGAAGAGCCACTAAATAATTTCATAAAAATCGCGCAGCGGTGACAAGACTCAGCCAAAGAGGGACAATAAGAAGTTGAAAAATAAACTCTTTGTTCTAACCTGGGACATTGAAAAAAAAACCCGAACTGGTAGGAGATGAAATCGACGCTCGACAGTTGCCGAACATCGGAATCCCTGTCTCTCTCTGTCGCGATCAATTTAAAGGTGACAGGTCCTTCGAGATAAGGTGCCTAAAACATCGACAACAACCTTTAACATCGTGTTAGCGGTGACAAGATTCAGGCAATGAGGGGCGATAAGAAACAGAAAAAATAAACTCTTTGTTCAAAGTTGTAGCATTAAACAAAAGTGTACTGGTCGGAGGTGATATCGACGCTGAACAGTTGTCAAAGATCGGAATCACCATCGCTCTCTGCCGCGATCAATTTAAAGGTGACAAGGAACCTTCGAGATTGGGTGCCTAAAGCATCGACAGCAACTTTTAACATCGTTGAGCATAGAACTGCCGTGTGTGATCAGTATAATTCGAAGGCGCTATGGTAATGTGCCGCGCAACAAACAAAACGACAAGGCCGCGTGAGAGAATTGATGAACAAAGAACACGGAAAAATAAACACAGCAAATCATAGCAACAATATTCCGTTCTTGTCCGCGCTGTGCCGAGCAAGGACGATCGAGTCGTTTAGGTGAGCCAACATTTGCGAAGTTGCTTAAAATGTACCGTCTTTGCGAAAAGTATAGCTAAACAGCGCAGTTTGTTTATTAATCGTCTAGCGGAGTATTTCTGGTACCACTTCAGCTTTAAATCTCTATGTGTCAGCACAAAGGCAGCTCTTTGACCAAAGCTGCCTTTGCGCCATAAAAATTCATCATCACCACCATCATCTAAATCTCTCTTAAGTGCGAAAGACCCTTGTCCTTACCTCTCGGTACATTTTAGTCTTCAGGGGTACCGTAAGGGGTTCGCTATACCCCTGAGAAGCAAACCCTTTCGCCTGGCTGCATTCGGCAAAAACGGTGTAACGGTATATACTTTCATAGTGCAAAGCCCTCAGACCACAGCTGTGGCTGCGGGACAGTATAGAGTGGCTGATATTTTAACTACAGTGTTCAAAACCTTATAAGGTCTGCAGCGCGTCGTCCTCTCCGTTTCAGAGCTCTGTAGTTTAGACCTTACAGATGGCGGTCACCATTTCCCTTCTAAAGTTTCTTCCATGCTGGGGTAACGAAATCCACTTGGTTTGATTTGAAAAGTGAAAAACGCACGTTTGATCTTCAACATTTATCTACAAAACTGCGTATAAAACGTTACTATGGTTGAAAAACTATAACAGGCTACAGGTGATTGAACAAAATAGGCTCCCGAGGGAGAGCGCAACCAGTTAACTTTTTCCTAGCAGCAGATAAGCAGGGAAACAGAAAATAAAATAAGGGGTTAATTGCCCATTGACATCGACCCGAGTGCAGCCACACGGTTTCAAATGAAAGCTATACAGGTTTCTTCCATACGTCTTCCTTTCGTCCAATTCGTCCTCCGCATCATAAAATGATGCGAAGAAATTGGTTAACATTACGATGTCCAGGCACAAGTTCCCAAGCTCATTGTTTTGTGAAATATCATTTACTTGTTGAGCAGCTTACATAAAGAAATATCGTGGTTATGACATGAACAGCGGTCTACTCATCGGGAACAAAACAATGACACCTTGTCATAGCACACTTCGAAGAAAAGCTCCAAGTCTGCTGCGGACACAACCGCGTACACAGCGTCCGAGAGGGCAAAGTGACCAACCATGAGCCCCACTACATAGCTGTATGTGCCAGGTTCAGATACATACCAGGTACCGCAGCAGAGAGACGACAGAAAAGGGGGCTAGTGGACTGAGGTGTCCCCTCCTTTGTTCATATTGTGATTTGTGAGGGTTTAACGTCCCAAAGCGACTCAGGGTATGAGGGACGCCGTAGTGGAGGGCTCCGGAAATTTCGACCACCTGGGTTTTTTAACGTGCACTGACAATGCCCAGTACACTTTGTACATTTTGTTTTATGATACTAGGTAAGAGATATTTAATTAATTAAATATTACTGTAGGCCTTACAGTAAGCTCAAACAGGACGGTCATAAACTTGCACACAGAAAGCCACGAATCAAAAAGCAAAAGCGACATAAAATGAAAGGATAATCAAACAAATGTAGCTTTTAAATTGCAAAGTGAAACAGTAAAATACAAACTGTTAGGATACAAATGTGAATACAATTGAAACTATGAAAATACAAAACACAAACCGTACTTAAATATAACTCCGAGAAAAAGACGTTAACAATCAATTGCATTCCTGATGCATATCCTGATGCGAAGTCCAAAACTCCCCCCGTGCGTCCGTATGTGTCTGCTCTAAGTAGACGGCGCATTCGCTCACATAGTTACCGAAAATTCGCCACTGGAGAAAGCACGTTTTTAATGTAACTTTCGTCACCGGAATAAAAGAACTTAAATTTTTCATCGAGCTTTTCGTACAATTAGGAGGCTGTAAATGCGATGGGATCCTCCGAAAGCGTACGCAGCTCTCACCGGCTACCCGCTAACCTTACGCAACCGAACGCCAGTGCCAGGCTTGGAGTGTGAGCGCATTTAGTATCCACATTAAGAGTTGCTTAACGAGGCCGGCTTTCGAAATGCACCCTTCGTGTTGTGACGTCACCGCTTTCCCTTTGAGAGCCCAACGTCGACACGAGGCGCGGCGAAGCAGGGGTCGCCTCTACGAAGCGATTTCGTGATAATTTGAAACGGGAGCCCACAAACTATTCCAGGCTGATTAATAGTTAAAATAGAAGGGCGGAGTTGTTTGTTTCGCGAGTAGTTAGAGATAATCCTTTTCTCTGACGTCAAGAAAGGCTTCGTAGTGCGCGCCCGTGTGCGTGCGTGGGATGTGGATGCGTTAGCCTTTACAAAACTTTTTTTACACAGTCTATAGATAGTCCACATACTTCTGTATATAAAGTCTATAGACTCCTTATAGACGAACCCTAGAGAACCCTAAAGAGCAGTCTATAGGCAATACAAATCATATAGACAGTCTAAAGCAAATCTGCAGATTTATGGCCATAGACTTTTAGTAGATTTTTGTCTATAGACAGCCTATAGACTATGAATAGACAAAAAGAAATATTTATATGAAGGCAATAGTCTGTAAGAAGTCTATAGACTGTCTATAGACCATTTTTGTAATGAATGGCAATCGGCTTAGAAGGGAGATACTCTGTGACGAGTAATGGATGTTACATTGCAACTCAGATGCGATGTTTGTTGCCGGTTGTGGATCTTCAGTTCACCCTAAAAACACAATTTCCGGCGTTTATTTGTTGGTTGGAACGCCTGCGCTCTGACAGATACACACGCGCGCACATACGAACATGTAAACACACGAAACGTGTGAATAGGACGGTATGTTATGACCGGTTTGACGTTTTTGAAGCTGCACGCAGGACATGAAAGACATGGTAGTTATGAAAGACCGAGGTTCGACCCCGTGGCTTCGAACTCATCAACTATAACATCAACACCTTAACAATTGCTTTACTATACTGGTTACTTGTTAGGGAAAGCAGGTGAATGGATACCCGCGTAAAGAGTGATTCATTTAAGGTAGAGCGTTGGGCCAGTTGGTACTTGATTTTTTTCCATCGTCAAACACCGCACAAAAACACCAGGACACTTGAAAGGAACCACATGGACAAAAGCGCTCTTGTCCATGTCGTTGCTTCAAAGTGTCGTGGTGTTTTTGTGCGTTGTTTGACGGTGCAAAGAAGTTATTCATGTTGTTTAACTTCTTAACGGACACATTTTATCGAACATAGCGGCATAACGTTTATTTATTACCTGTGCTGCCATCTGTTGGCACAAAAAAGGTTCAGACGAGCCTCAATCGTCTTAAACTGGACACAGAGTGGCAGAAAACACAAGACAAGCTGGATCTGTCTTGAGCCAGGAATACCAGCCGGCTTTTGACGAGCTTGGCTCGTCGAAGTCCGCTAGGTGGTTGATAGTGACTATAAGATAATTAATAATAGCTATGGGACACCACTTCGGATTTAGATTATATGGCCACGCCGATAATTTGTTCAAGCATATCCGTAAATATTTATTTCTTAATCACCCAACTCATCCTACTTTTTTAAGCACCCAACCAACTTCCCTAATTCCTCATTTTAGGCGAAATATGTACTGAACAAAGCGACAAATCCTGCATATAAAATGGAGACAAATACGTACACATTCTCAAAAGAACGATGCTTTTTTTATGGTTTCATTTTCATCGCTGAATGGCGTTTTACGACCCTAAAATTAATTTGTTCACACCGCCTTCTACAATGGGCAGTATCACGTTTTAATCGGAGAAGAAAACAGCTCGCTTTGTTCGCATTATCGCTCGGCGTTAAATTAAACACGCGCTTATTCGCAATATCCCGAATTAATCTCAGACTCGCGCTCAGCCCAAGCGGGGGGGGGGGGGGGGGGGGCGTGAGCGTACGAGGGCGATCCCATGCCTCGCTACGTTTCACTTTAAGCGCCTCGTAAAAATCTCGCCGGCAGCGGCCGGCAGGCCACCCGCGAGGCAGCTAATTTAACCCACATTAGGGCTCGCCGCGGGTGTGCTCGTGAGAGCCTTTTCCCTACTTGCCTATGCTGGGCCGAAGCACTTCCTTTCCTCTCCCAATTTCTGGTTGCCGACTCGCGGACAAATTAAATTGCGCTTTCCCCTGTGGTTTTTCCGAGGAACTATAGGGGGCGCACAGGCGGGGAGTTTAGGATAGATAAATAAAACAAGGAATTCAAGCCGAGCATTCCAGGAAATTCGGAATGATTTTGTCTAGTTCGGAGTTTTCTAAGTGCAGGCACCGGAGCCTGCTGTTAGCTACCATAGTGGAAAAGGGGAGGGTAGCTGCTGTAAGAGAGCCATGACGATGGCGAGGGGTTGAAAAACAAGGCGGCGCAAGCCAGTGAAGCGGAAGCCTACGTAACGAACGTCAGCACCTCCGTTTTCTTTTTTTTGCATCTTAATTCTTACATTCGTGCCAGCTCTCTCTGCCTCTCACTGTTTCTTTCCTTCTCAGTTCTGCTCTTCGCTCTTTTATTTGACATTCCGAGCTTTCGTTCCTCTTTTTTTCCCTCTTCATTGCTTATTTTCTTCTTTCGTTTTAGTTTCTTCCTCCTTTTCTTCCTTCGCCTTTCATTTCTTTCTTTTTTCTTTCTTTTCCTCTCTTCCTTTTCTTTTTCCAGCTTCCTCCTCTCTTTCTATCTTCCTCTTCCCTTTCTACCTTTCCATCTTTCACTCCCTCTCATTTTACCTTCTTCCTTTCATTCTTCCTTTCATTCCTCCTCTCCTTCTTCATCTCCTTCTTCATCTCCTGCTTCCTTTACGTCTTCCTGTCCTTCTTTCGTTCGTTCGTTCTTTCGTTCGTTCGTTCGTTCTTTCTTTCCTTCTTTCGTCATTTCCTTCTTTCGTTCTTTTTCTTTGTTTCCTTCTTTCTTTTTTCCTTCCTTTTTTTCCTTCCTTTTTTCCTTCATTTTTCCTTCATTTTTCCTTCATTTTTCCTTCCTTTCTTCCTTCCTTTCTTCCTTCCTTTCTTCCTTCCTTCCTTCCTTCCTTCCTTCCTTCCTTCCTTCCTTCCTTCCTTCCTTCCTTCCTTCCTTCCTTCCTTCCTTCCTTCCTTCCTTCCTTCCTTCTTTCTTTCTTTTCTTTCTTTCTTCTTTCTTTCTTCTTTCTTTCTTTCTTTCTTTCTTTCTTTCTTCTTTCTTTCTTTCTTTCTTTCTTTCTTTCTTTCTTTCTTTCTTTCTTTCTTTCTTCTTTCTTTCTTTCTTTCTTTCTTTCTTTCTTTCTTCTTCTTCCTTCCTTCCTTTCTTCCTTTCTTCCTTTCTTCCTTTCTTCCTTTCTTCCTTTCTTCCTTTCTTCCTTTCTTCCTTCCTTCCTTCCTTCCTTCCTTCCTTCCTTCCTTCCTTCCTTCCTTCCTTCCTTCATTTCTTCCTTCCTTTATTCCTGCCTTCCTTCCTTTCTTCATTCCTTTCTTCCTTCCTTTCTTCCTGCCTTCCTTTCTTCCTTCCTTTCTTCCTTCCTTCCTTTTCTTCTTTCTTCCTTCCTTTCTCTCTTTCTACAACCAGCTCGCTATGTCCATCGTTTTTTTTTACTCTTCGTTATCTCATTTCTTGTTCCGTTCTTTCCTACTCTTTTTTCTTTCCCGCTTTCGTTCATTTCTTTCTTCTTCCTTCGCATCATTTTTATCTCGTTTACTTCCATTCTGTTTCCTTCTCCGCGAGGCTTTTCACCAAACCGCCTTCTCCCACGAGTCACTCAAGCCCCCCGAAGCCCCCAAAGAGCGCAGGCGCCGTCTGCCTCTAATGACTGCGGCCATGCTGGGAGGCACGATTAAAGATTAGCAAGCCTCGATGCGTCGCATGAGCTGCATTCGGGACTTACATAGCCTGCAAGACGGGATTAGCGCGGCAGTAGGCGAGGACGGAGGAAGCAGCGGCAGCGGCTCGGCGAATTTCCGGCCCCGTGTTGAGGCAGAAACAGGCCCAAATTAGTCGGAGACGTCTGTTTAATTTATTGTTTTCTCTTTCATGATCCTCTTCGTCTTATCAGTGGCGCCTCTATTAGGCCAGACGCCGACGCCGCATAGAAAATAGGTTGGATTAACACTGCCTCTGCCCCGAGGCTCTTGCCTGTAATCGCATTTTAAGTGCCTTCGATCGACGTCGTTTCTCCGAGCCGGCGGTGATAATTCTTGGGAATGGCTTTGCGATGAACGGTTATGAACATTGTGCTTGCATGGCATGTCTCTTAAAGGCTTTACTTATTAGGCAGGCAGTTGTTGTCGAATCAATCTTCGAAGCGAGCTTTCATATTTATGCTTTTATAGCATTCGACATTTCACGCGGTGTTATTGGACCCGATCTTTCTCATGGCATTTATTTTCAAGACTAAGTACCCTGTTATTGTATCACATACTTCAAAAGAAAAAATGCGAGAAAAACCACAATCAATCAATCAATCAATCAATCAATCAATCAATCAATCAATCAATCAATCAATCAATCAATCAATCAATCAATCAATCAATCAATCAATCAATCAATCAATCAAAATCACCAAATACAATGCATGCGTGCAATATGCTCATGAATTGCACATGACCACAGGCGTATCTTTGCAGTGTGCCCATCGCTTTTCTGATTCTTTTTTTTTAATTGTCTGCTCATTCTTCATTCCACTAAAGAAACTCGTGTTCAGAATGCACGCATCTGACCAATTTTTGAAGAGGCCAGGACGCGAGCCTATTGTTTCTCAGTTTTGATGTTCAGAACAGGCACGGGTGCTGCATCTTGGAGCAGATTGCAGCAGGGCCGGATGTATCGTCGACTTAGAAATGTTTAAAGGAAGACACGTTTAAACGAAAACCTTTCAAAGGACATCAGGACAACAGATCTACTGCAGGAAAAACAGGGCTGCGTAGAGGATGACTTAGCGCCGCTAATCAGTAACTAGACGCAGTGACTGCGACTGCAAATGTGGAAGGTGGGCTTAACAGCCTATTGCTGTAGAAAAAACAGAGAAAGAAAACATTATAAACAGGAAAGGAGGCCAGAATTCGCATTACGAATTCACGCAACCATAACGGAGCGTTTACATGAGCAAGAATGCGGTACCGATTAGCGTATCACATACTAGTCCAGTGTTCTTACCATCCCGGAGAGAGGGCCCAGAAGCTCTCATCTCTGAAGCTGTAAACCTCTTTATTCATAAGTTTATGTCTAGGCGAATGCACATGCCAGACAAGACTATGACGCAGAAGGAAAAACGCCAGTGAAATACGAGCGCGTATATTTTGATCAGCCATCCTTTTTTCATCTTTTGTTTTTTCTAAGCAACATGTTCATTCCATACAGTGCCGGTATTTTAGGATGAAATATATAGACATAAACGAAAAGACCAGCAGCGTCAGAAACGATAACAGGAGAAAGTAAAAAGATTAATAATAATAAAAAATCTCCCAGAAAAACTACTTTCACTCCCTCGACGATAACGTAACAACGAGGCAAATTTATGCTTGAACGAAACGGGATCTCCGAAGAAGCTATGACTAAAGAACAAAAAGAAAAAAGGAGATGCGTACAATATGCGAGCTGCGATGCGTCGTAATTCTTCGTTTTCAGCAACGGTATACAGCGAGCATGAAAGATTAAACGCCCTGCGGTTGAGACGCCATTCGAGCAGAGGCTCGCCATCTTCTTGGAAGACCACCCGCGTGCCTAGCATGACGAGGCGGCCAGTCGCTTTCACCCTTGACATTTGGTGAGAAGCTCTCCTCTTTCAGAATTCGAGCTTCTCTTTTGTTTCCTGTCTCTTATCGGAGGGAGTTTTCAGAGAGCCCGGCTAAATCGTGATACGTGCTCGGAATACAAGCGCTTCCAAGTGAAGGCCGCCTTTCATAATGCACTGCGCGTTGTTCCGGGCCGTCTTGTCTTTTAAAGAGATTTCATTTCTGCTGTTTTCAAACTACGTACGAAATTTTGTAGGCGTGCTTTTAGTGACTGCCTTATTTCCCAGAAAGCTATTTAAGTCATTTAATTTTTAGTTTAAGTTAATTTATTTTTGAAGGCCACAATAATAACGCCGATGAAGGCTAAATTAAAGTTTATATTGCTCAGTTATTTTTTATCTCTGTCACAGAAGTAGGCATTTTTCATATATCAGGGTCCATATTTAAAAAACTCAAAGGACGGTTAGGACTGTATAACGCGAGATTCAGCGATAGCTGTTCAAGCGTTTAGTTTTGGGGATATATTCCTGGCGCACTGGTGCAGTGGTGAAGTGATGCACCCCTGCACTGGCAGGCGGCTCTTGCAAACAGAGCCACCCGTAGGCTTATGCGACCCATGCGCTAGCTCCAATTACGCCGGCGGCGGCGGACGTCTACTATGCGAAACCCAGGGACGGGCACTTACAAATAGGACGGTAGGGTAAACAGTCAGACCCGGATATATCGAACTCGAAGGAGATCGCGATGTAGTTCGACAGATCTAGAACCCGATGCATGCGTAATGGCAGTAGATAAGCCTATCTGTTAGTGACGCTAGCGAAGCGCTTGTTGCAGCGATTGTCCGCCCGCCGGCGCGCTGGCAGGGAACCAAACGCTGAAGCGGCTATACAAAATCAGCTTTTCTTTTGTTGACAGCGCTTAGAAAACACGGACATAAGACATAGAAGACGACGTCACGGGCGCTGAAATAGCACAAGTTGTCAGGCTAGTTGGTGGTGATTCATTCTTTTGTTGACAGCGCTTAAAAAACACGGACATAAGACATAAAAGACGACGTCACAGGCGCTGAGAATTGGACAAGTTGTCGGGCTAGTTGGTGGTGATCCATTCTTTTGTTGTCTTCTATGTCTTATGTCCGTGTTTTTTAAGCGCTGTCAACAAAAGAATGGATCACCACCAACTAGCCCGACAACTTGTCCTATTCAAAACCAGCTTTGCATCGACGCCTCACCAGATGGTTCTTTAGAACTTGCCACTGTCTGTCATAAGTTATCTAATCTACTTACCAGTACACTATAAGGAGAAAAATCATTCATTATAACGAAGGGGTAGTTGGCTTCGGCAACGCTTTCTGCAACGAAGCGAGTGAAGAATTTACGGTGAGGGCTGCCGCCAGGATGGATTTAGTTAGGTTGGCTTCACCGCATGGCAGGAAATCGAAGGCCGCTCTCGAGCACTCCTCTCGTTCAACATGTTACACGGTTTCACAGCTGAAGTGCTGCCAGCAAGTGACCAAGGCCGCACAGCCGACCCGTTGCCGTGCGCGAAAAGTGATCGAAGAGCGCCATTAGGAGAAGCGCCACTTGCAGGGGAGCGGCGCGCAGTTCGATATATCGAACGCGCGGCGAAATTGGAGTTATATATACTGCGCGGCTTCCCTACACTTGTACACACTATATTTAAGGAGGATAATCTGTATGTTCGATATAGCCACCTAACCTAACCTAACCTAACCTAACCACCTAACGTAACATAACATAACGTAACATAACATAACCCAAAATAACCTAACATAGCATAACGTAACATAACCTAAACTAACCTAACTCAGGAGGTCTAGGTTCTGAGGAGATCAAGGGCCGAGGATCTCCTGAGAATGTCGCAGGCGTACGTAATAAGTTGGAAACTCGTCAACTGTGACAGCATGACTGAGACAGCTGCCCGTATTTTCTGCGCAGACGCTGATAAGGAAAGTAAACAGTGTAACGGGAGCCATCTCGTCGATCTGCGCCGAAAGAACAAAAACAAAACAGAGTAAAAAAATTTAGAGACCTTGTTCCACATGTGTTGGTGTTATCAGCGTTGGTGCTTTTACCGGAAGTGAGGTCACTTCTGGCCTGGTGACGTCACTTCTCTCGGGCCAATGGGAATGCTCTGATCTGGTGACATCACTTCATTCCAGCCAATCGACGAATTTTATGACCGATGACGCCTTTTGGCCTCATGGGGCTTCTAATTCTGTAGCATTAATAAACAATCTGCATAGGTGCAGAAGCTAGAATCGGAGAAAACGAAACATAGGCCCAGTTCATCGAGAAAAAAGGCTCGTGATTCGCTGTCATCACCCTTGCAATGGCCAATCACAGAAGTCGTTGGTACTGCAACCGAGTCGCTGACGAACCAAAACGGCTGTACGTTTTGAATTCGACCTCCGACTGGCTAGCGTCGGTTCGAGCTCTCGCACTGCTACGTCGTGGTGCGTTGGCCGGGCTTTTCTGAAGAACTCACATGTCGCAAAAAAAAAAAACGCTAAATGCGCAGCAAAAATTCATTGATTTTTTACGTATTTGCGACATATGCGTCATAGATGTGACATATGGAAACAGCTTGCGCAACAAGTTTTCAGGGCAAGTCGTTGCCGCTGTCAGGTAATTTTTGTTATTGCAGGACGCCCCTGAATGCGAAATAGATTTCTTCGAAAGGGCGACGCCAAGCGCGCAGCGACCGGCTCTAGGTACGCGTTTCAAAGTTTCATTTTGTTTCCAACCCATAGGTTGTTGACCACGCTTCGGACTTAATCCGCAAAAACAATACCTTTTGCGAAAAGAAAAAGATAAATGTCGATGAAACACTAGCTCCAGTGCTTTTTTTTTAAATTTCTATTCTTAAAGCTCGCCTGTCTATTTCGCTTCGGCAGTAAATCCGGATTTCCGAACCTACAAGTGCGTAGCTGCCTATTCTGGAAAACGGAGTTCTTACCGATCGATGTGTACTGTTAATAGGTATCTCTAGGCAGTCCCAGCACGAATCCTCTGCACTTTCTGATTTCCTGAGAAGCACTGAGCTAATATGCAGAGGCAATTATGACGAACGCGATTAACTAAGCACATAAGCTTGAATGAGTGTTTCTTTCAAGCATTTTCTGGCAACTTTGGAGTGACACTGAATTTTGTATGATTGCCATTGCCCTTTCAATACAGGTAGCTTGTTTAATTTATTTTTTTCTTCCGTTCCAGCCGCTAACTTCCCTAACGCCCAAGCTAAAAGGGTCCTGCACATTTCCTTCATTTTATCTTACAAATAACAGAAACCAACTGATGTAAACAAAACCAACATAAGAATAAATATGAAAGAAAGAAATAAATAAATAGAAAAAGAGAGAAAGGATAAGAAGAAAGGAAGAAAGAGAAAAGAACAGGAACAAAGAAAAAGAAAGAAACAAAGGAAAGAAATTATGAAAGGAAGAAAAGGGAAGGAACGGAATTGATAGAAAGCAAAAGGAAAAAAGAAAGAGGGACAAAAGGAATAGAAAGAAAGAAGGAAATAAAGAAGGAAAGAAATAAAGGAAGGAAGGAAGAAAGACAGAAAGAGAGAAAGAAAGAGAGAAAGAAAGAAAGGAAGGAAGGAAGGAAGGAAGGAAGGGAGGGAGGGAGGAAGGAAGGAAGGAAGGAAGAAAGGCAGGGAGGAAGGAAAGAAGGAAGGAAGGAAGGAAGGAAGAAAGAAAGGCAGGGAGGAAGGAAAAAAGGAAGGAAGGAAGGAAGGAAGGAAAGAAGGAAGGAAGGAAGGCAGGGAGGAAGGAAAGAAGGAAGGAAGAAAGAAAGGCAGGGAGGAAGGAAAAAAGGAAGGAAGGCAGAGAGGAAGGAAAGAAGGAAGGAAGGAAGGAAGGAAGGAAGAAAGAAAGGCAGGGAGGAAGGAAAAAAGGAAGGAAGGAAGGCAGGGAGGAAGGAAAGAAGGAAGGAAGGAAGGAAGGAAAGAAGGAAGGAAGGAAGGAAGGCAGGGAGGAAGGAAAGAAGGAAGGAAGGAAGGAAGAAAGGCAGGGAGGAAGGAAAAAAGGAAGGAAGGCAGAGAGGAAGGAAAGAAGGAAGGAAGGAAGGAAGGAAAGAAGGAAGGAAGGAAGGAAGGAAGAAAGAAAGGCAGGGAGGAAGGAAAAAAGGAAGGAAGGAAGGCAGGGAGGAAGGAAGGAAGGAAGGAAGGAAAGAAGGAAGGAAGGAAGGAAGAAAGAAAGGCAGGGAGGAAGGAAAGAAGGAAGGAAGGAAGGAAGGAAGAAAGAAGGCAGGGAGGAAGGAAAAAAGGAAGGAAGGAAGGCAGGGAGGAAGGAAAGAAGGAAGGAAGGAAGGAAGGAAGGCAGGGAGGAAGGAAAGAAGGAAGGAACGAAGGAAGAAAGAAAGGCAGGGAGGAAGGATGGAAGGAAGGAAGGCAGAGAGGAAGGAAAGAAGGAAGGAAGGAAGGAAGGAAAAAAGGAAGGAAGGAAGGAAGGAAGGGAGGGAGGAAGGCAGGGAGGAAGGAAAGAAGGAAGGAAGGAAGGAAGAAAGAAAGGCAGGGAGGAAGGAAAAAAGGAAGGAAGGAAGGAAGGCAGGGAGGAAGGAAAGAAGGAAGGAAGGAAGGAAGGAAGGAAAGAAGGAAGGAAGGAAGGCAGGGAGGAAGGAAAGAAGGAAGAAAGGAAGGAAGGAAGGAGTAGAAAGAAAAAGGAAAGAAAGATAGAAAAGAAGAAAATTGTCGACTCTAGCAGTGCTGCGCGATCGAGACAAGCGCCCCAGCCGCATGAGACAGCTTTCCGAATGAAATCCCACAACCGCGGTACCTTTACTTTGCACGGCCTCGCATCGGTCGTTCGCATGCTGCGCGTGACGTGGAACACGGGTCATGCGACGCAGGAACGAAAGAGCGAGCGAGAAAAAGACTGCACCACTCCAGGAATGAGGCACTAAATGCAATTAAAGAAAGAAAGAATGCAACAGACGAGACTAGCAGAGAGAACGAAAACGCAACTCCAGCGCTTTTTTATCTACATTATTCATTTGCTGTTGGCTGAGGCGTTCCATTCTCACGTGCTCATTCGTACAATTTGTTATTTCACGCCGCCCTATTACGCCGGCCAATCGGGACTCGCGAGATGAGAAACTCGCTCCCCCTAGAAACAAGCCACTGAGCGCGAACGATAGAGAGAGATAGAAATGGGTCAGGGGAGAGGGAAGTTTTGAGGAGAAGCTTCAGATCCAGGCGGCATGAGGCTATAGCTTCCTCGCTGGGTCCACGGCTCTTCGGGTCCGAAACCGAATGCGATGCTGTTACCAAATCCCCAGCGTGTGCTTCATGGCGGATCAATTGTTAACCACGCGACACCGTTCGCGCTCCGCCCTCCACGGCGCCTGGACTTACATGCCACTACCGCCCTCCTTCCTACATAAGCTTGTTCAGTTCTCCTTCGCTCATCTAACTCTGCCTCCAAGCATACAAGCCTTGGGAGGTGTTCATATAACGGCCTTGTTTACCGGACATGCTCGACCCCCACGTCGTAATTGGGCTTGAGACCAAAGTGAAGCCCCACCCAATCTTCTCCAGGCCTGAAAGGAAGGCCGGCGTGGGTTGAACAGGGCGCACTTGCGCGTGCACTTGTGTGTGATTACGTAGTTGTATAAAGCTGAGTGTTTTCTATCTCCGATCCTCCCCGAGGTTGCGTCGGTACATGTTTTTGGAGAGAGTTATAGGCACAAGGTCTCGGGAGAGGTGGAGCCGCGTGTGGTGTGAGTCACGAGGGAGGCGTTCGGGGCAGGTAATATGGCCGACCCTGAGCACAGAGGAGTTTGCGGACAGGTTTTTGCTGGCGGCCTCGTAACGACGCGGGCGTTACTTTTACGCCAGCCCTCGAGTTAATAATGAACGGGCGGCTCCGGCGGTTTTCCTGGGTAGTGGTTTACTCTGAAGCATGAGGCTATACCGCCGGGTGTGAGAGTGGGGGGGGGGTGGGGGGGGGGGCGGTTTAACGTACGTCGCTTCGGTGTCGTGTGCCCATCGACGCATTCGCGAAATCTCCCCCATTCCGTCCATTAACGAGACCGGGGCGGAACGAAGAGTTTTTTTTTGTTTTGCTGTTACCTTCTCGAAAATGATTCCACACCAGGGAAATTTAGGGGACTCTATGTGCTGCTTACTCGTTCGTTAAGTTCGTAGCTCGTCGCAGTTCGGCTGGCTTTCACCGTTGTGAGCTTTATAAAGGCAAGTAATGCAGGATGAAGCAACTAAAGAGCCAGACAACAAACAAAAACAAACAAATAAACAAACAAAGTAACTAAATATTCAACTAGCTGGTTGATTATTAATTAGTTGGTTAATCAGTCGAATAACTGCCTAATCAATGACTGCTGGCTTATCACTAGTCATCTAAAATCTATCTATCTAATTAACTCACTTCTTGATGAACTAATTGTTAGATTACTTGCCTAAATATTTACCAGATTGAATAAATAATTACTTAGCTAATTAACTAGCCAGCCGACGAATTGGCGGACAGATGTTCAGATGCTTACTAAAGGACTCCAATAGATGACTTTAAAACAAAGTAATTCAAAATTTCTTTGAAATGATAAAAATAAAAGGTGACTTTTTACGTCTCCTCGTGAGGACTAAAAACCATTCTAGGAGCGATCTGCGAATTCAATCCGGCAACCGGGAAATTCCTAGAATAAATCAAAGCATCAGTATACGCTTGGTTTGGCGTTCAATCTATATCAAGGTGACCCCAACCCCCTCACGGACGACCTTGCACCCGACACGAGAGTTACTGAGCCAATATAGGATATAGTATAATACGACTCAAGAACAAAGTGGCTTTTCCTCTGTCAAAAGACCCCCTTTGAACCAATGGCGTCGGCCGATTCTCATGAGCCTCCTAGCGTCCTAGCTTCCTTTCTGTGAATAAAAATTAAGTTGATAGTCTGTGCTTGTGTTGTGTCTTCTAGTTCGCTTTTGTCCTCGTTTTTTTGCGCTGCTAAGCCTGGATCCACACAAACTAGCCCAACCCTCTGTTCTTATTATCCTCCTAGCGTGACTATGCAAGGAACGGCAGATGAAAGGGGATAGTCCCCTCCCTTCGTTGCCGCGCCGCTCTATACATTGTCACGGTAGCAGGTTCAATGGGAATCGATCGACGCCATTGGCTGGAAGGGGTCCTTCGACGGCGGAAAAGTCACTTTGCTCTTGAGTTGTATCTGCGTATACCCATGCACTAAGTAACTGAGGATTTTGTAAGCTTGCTTCAAATAATGACCCTCTGTTCCCAAGGATTACATCATCATCATCATCATCAACATCATCATCATCATCATCGCCATCCCAAATTTTATCCATCGCATGACAAAGGCTTTTCCTGCTGACCTTCAATTTACCGTGCATTGCGCCAGCCGCTTACAAAATTTTCATTACGCAATCTACAAACCGCCCATTGACTTTTGTCAATAAAGCCTTAGAATTTCAACAGACAAATTGTATATATTAACAGATAGACATTATAATTTCCATAGACAGTCTAGGATAGGATAGGATATGACAGGATAGGATAGGATAGGATAGGACTGTCTATAAACAGTCTTTATACTGTCTATAGAGCTTTGGTCATACACTTTTAGTAGACTTTTATTTATTGAAAGCCTACTGATTATTAATAGAGAACAGTTATCTATAGGGAAGCAATCGTGTCTATAAAAAGTATATAGAAAGTCCATAGACCCTTTTTCTGCGCGACCACCTTATACCTGCAAACTTCCTACCCTCATCTGTCCGCATGAATCTGTGACGCCTCCTGCTACGCTTGTCTTCTCTTGGAATTGTTCATTACCCTGACACACCATTGGTTCTCTGCTTTGCACATGGCATGCCTTTCCCATGACAATTTCCTTTCGTCTTAACTAACACTTAATCTTGCCTGTAGTCCTTTCAGTGGATAGAAACAAAAAGAATTTTTAAACTAAGAGCGACCAGGAAAGGCAGGAAAGTCATCATTTGTGGTACGGGTAAAAACTGCAAAGATAACACGGAAGAAACAACCTTAGTAAACGTTGTATCCATGTCCTTTATGAACGCTGTTATAATACAAGTGAAAAACAGCATCCACACAAGAATCGCCCGGATCACTCAACCGCAAGGGACACACCCTGCACATTGTCAATACATCTGGACAAGGTGCCAAATAGTCTCCGATTGGTTGCTAATTGGGTACCAGTTGATGAATGCGGGACATTAAGGCTGGAACGTGCAACTACGGTGGCACTGCTTACGCCTGCTATTAAGCTACCTTTTCAAAAGCGTGATATTATTTTTTCGGGGTTATAATGCGACATGCGTTACGCTTCTCGCCAACGCGTACCAGGTGCTAAACCTGGAAGCGTACTTCGTACACATCACCATGAACACACATGCACGACACACATAGGCTTTCTGTTGTGTGGTTCTCCGCGTCTCGGTACATTGGCGACCAGGCTTCCGAAATTTCTCTTGGCATGACAGTAGCCCTCTTAAATCCGTTCGCTGAAAGATCAGGCGCTAGCTAGACGGACACAACGGTCGGCATACGTTCATGGGCACAACTGGCGCCGGGCGGATCGATCGATAGTTGCGGTGCGTGTGCGGAGTGTATTAGTGCCTGATCAATATGTAGTACACTCAAGAACCCTCATTGCAAGCTTCGGTCTTTGGCCCCAACCTGAACATAACTGGTCAGAGCGCGTACGCCTTTTCCGTGTCTTGACTGCATCGATGAACGGCAAGGGGCGAGACGGTGGGGATGACTCCAGAGAAAAAAAAAATATTGCTTGCCCGCAGATTAATACACGTAAGAGCCAACACGGGGCATTTAAGCGAGACCATGAACGGGGCTACTCGGTGGTTGTTTATTTCTTCTCAGTCATGTCACTACTTTCCTCTGTGTGCCGTTCTTCTTCAACTTGTTTTTTTTTAAAATCATGGATGGAACTGGGGAAAACTGTTATATGTAACTGAAAGTTTAAATTTGCGGCTTTCACATGAGCACATAACTTGTCGATATATTTCCCACCAGCGGCGATGAATTTTTGTTGCATTTATATTTTTCTGAAAGCCGTCGTGCATAAGACGCACAACAGCTATCGAAGGTGTGGACGGCTTGCTACCTTGCCGATTTCTTCATCGGTCGCGAAGCGCGTGACGTTTGCACTGCACTGAATTTCCGGAAACAGCAAGGATTTCTATGGCGCGGCATCATGTGAAGGGTTAGGCAGGGGAGTGAGAAGTAATGTGTGCGAGGCAATACAACCACTCTTCCTATACCGACGCTAAATTTTTCTGCCCTCAGGTGCCGTGATAATCAGAGAAAGCTCAGATGTTTAACCAATTAATGTGCCAAGTTGCGAAAAATGTGTTTTGCGTAGAGATTCGCTGTAAATCCTTGGTAGATGACCGAACAGGCTGAAGAACTTTCAGTTAAAGACGCTCGGTGCAGTCCACGAGAGTGCATCTTAGCATTTACACGTCGAGTTACCCCGAAGGAAGGCACGTGCCTGAAAATGCGCATATGGAATTGGCATCTGCGGTTTTCGCACTCTAATTTATTCACCAGTTCCTTCTATCGTTGCGCTTGTTTTTTATATCCGTGCCAATCAGCGGCTGTTTATGCAGACGGCGTCGCCACCAAAAAAATCCGCTAGGGGGCAGGCGCGACGAGTGCGCCGCGTCTGCCCCCTAGCGTCGTTTTTAGAAACTCGCGGGAGAACACAATTAGGTTCTGCGCGGCTAGCTTCGCGCGACGCAAAAAAAAAAAAAACGAAACCCTTTCTGTTACTTCGCGGCCACTTCTTGCATGCGACAAATTTGTTTGCCTTCTTTTCCTTCGCTAGTTAAGAAACGAGGTGGCAACGAGGCGAAATTACGCGCCCGCCGGAGCGCAGGTGGCCAGACGAAGTCCCAGTGCGAATCGCGTGGGAGTCTATTCCCTTCTAGGGAGCGAACCTCTTTCCAGAGGATGCGTGAGTGGCATTAGAGAGCCGCATTATGCGACTGCTTCGCCCGGCGTCGAGCCTCGGTGGGTCTGGCGCCGGGCTGAATTCGATTTAGCCCGTGGCTTGGACTCT
Organism: Amblyomma americanum; assembly: GCA_030143305.2. Classification (NCBI taxonomy): domain Eukaryota; kingdom Metazoa; phylum Arthropoda; class Arachnida; order Ixodida; family Ixodidae; genus Amblyomma; species Amblyomma americanum. Next base: position 208,899 of record JARKHS020034135.1, read on the forward strand.
GATTGAAAACAAGCGGCTGTTATTAGGCAGCGCGCGTAGTCAGACCCGCCGCAAGACGGTGTCTTAGCTTTCGGCCGGCCTTGAAGGAGTGAGCGTGTTCGAAACTTTGTGAGTTTGGTTTGCCGAGTGTGGAGTTTGTTTGTTGGAATAATAGACGCTCGTGTGAGGGAAGGGAAAGAAACAGAAAAAGGAGGGCGCAGTATTAATTCCAATGAGCGCGCGTGTATATGAAGCTAAGGGAGTAAATATTGAACAAATAAAAGAATATGTACGCGAACACTAGATACAATTTGATCCATGCAAAAAGTATGGCTTCTGTCTTTCTTGCGAATAATACGACGTCAGTGGTTGAACTAGCTACCTGAAGTTTGCTGCTTCGTACGCAGTTTACTACTATATTGAACAAAAAAATGTCATAGAAATACTTAAAATGGTTAATTGTAGGGGCTGGTTGAACATGTGCAGTTATATTCATAACTTAAGCGCTTTAAGAAAGGGAGCGACAGAAGAGCCCGCGTTCGAAGTCTATCGGCAGCCCTCATGCTTTCGCGCTAATGTGGTGAATGTAATTGTTTCTTGTCAATGCAGTAGTAATAAATTGTACGTGGCATAAAAGAGCAAACCACATGCGATCAACAATTAAAGATAAACAAGTACAAAGAGCAACTGGTGACATTCGAAATACTCCAACTGAAGGGCTGAGCTGGTAATTGTCTTTAAAGCTGAACCCATTTCTGGAAGAATGCTTATAGTGAAAAGGGCTTGGTTCGTTAGGGAACTCTTAAACCAGATGATGACTTGGTTAAAAACTTTCACTGTGGGCGAGCAGTTATAATTTTTGTCACAGAGAGAAAGGGTACACAAAGAGCGTTTTTAATCGGACTCATCTTGTTACGCAGTCAAATTTACGATGTCTCGCAATCCGCCGCAGCCATTACAACTACTCTTCACGCTAACGACTTTCTTGAGTTAGAAATTTTCTCTCACTATTTCGCTTAAATACCATAATCAAAAAGGTTTCGTTATTTATCTATCGCATCAATCACATCACATTACGTGCATGATAACATTGTCTATTTACTATTATTCAGTCGCAGTTATTACAGGTTAGATGGCGCCAGCTGTTGCCTCTGGCACTTGAAATTTATTTTCGCGCTGATATGGACATGAACACTTTACATTTACTTTCACCTTTCCCGCTGTCATTTTTTATATGCAATGGAGCAGATTCCCTGCTCGGAAATTGTTTTCTTTCCGTTAAAATCTTTCAAGCTTTTCTGAGGGTTTGATGCTTCCTTTAACTTTAGCTGTTCGCGACACTAGTAGTGGGAAGCGAAAATTACATTGAGAACTTCGTGACAGCACACTACGTGCTGCCTACCTTACCGCTCTCTTACACGAAGAAATAAGACGGAACATTTTAGCCTATCTACAGACCGGAAGTGGAACACAACGCGCATAAGAATTAGAACTGAAAATGTCAGGCATGAATATGTAGCCTCACAACAGCCATTTCGGGAACAGTGCACCGACTTTGCAATGAAAAGATAGTTAAAAAAAGATGATAACCGCAATAAAAGAACGCACACCGCGATGAAAGTGGAGCACTTTGGTTGCTATTTTTTGAGCCAGAACAGAAAGGCAAGAAGCCGGCTTTCATTGAATCGTTCATCCCTTCTTTTCTGCCGTTTTAGCAGCTCCCTTATCTCAGGTGTTCTGTGGCCCAGTTACGTAGAGTGGCGAGAAATATGCTGCTTTACACATTTTTCCCCTTTAAAGCGTGCTTTGCCCCACAAAGGGTCTTTGAGGGGCAGAAGCAGCTTGCAGTTAAGGTCTCTTCATAGATTTTTTCTAGGCGAGCGCTTGTAAAAAGCAGCGGGCAGAGAACTACTTGCCGACAGAAAAATAAAAAGAAAGGAGGGCAGGAAGATTACGGTAATATGGTCACAAAAAATAAAAGATCTTTTGCGTCTTTCCTACTTATGTCCCGAGGAGGGTGAATGCATTCAGGCATGCGAGTAGGCACGGGCTTGAGTGAATGAGTGTGAGTGATAGAATGCGTGCGTGAATGACTACATGAGTGAGCTAATACGTGTATGCGTGAACGAGTGTGTGAGTACGTGAGTGAGTGCGTGTGTGAGTGAGTGAGAGAGTGAATGAGGAAGTGAGTGAGTGTGAGTGGGTGAGTGAATGAGTGAAAGAGTATCTGTAAATGCGTGTCTGCGGGAGAGGCGCTTGAGGTTGAGGCGGCCTGGGTGCTTTCGGAAATCTCAAAAAGCTCCTCGTTGCAAGTCTTCACAAATCCTTTCCAGCAGAAGTATTGTGGAGGAAGGTACCTTTTATTTGATATTCATGTTCTCGGCACAATTACCTGAGGTAGAGTAATAAAAATTTCGTTAAATCAATAGAACGTGATGTGTAAAACGATATAGCTAAAAACCAAAGTCCGCATAAAGAAAAAGAACAGTACATAGCCATTGTATCGTGCCAGTACTCGGCAACTCAACCGAAACATGGAGGTTGAAGAAAAATATTAGAAGTAGCTTGAGGACAGCACAGAGCGCTATGGAAAGGGAAAGTGAAAGGCCTGAGATCGAGATTAGGAAATTTAAAAAGCAATGAGGATTAGATAACGAACTCGTGTAAATATATTCCAGTAGAGACCTGGAGGAATAAATGAAGCAGTAATGGATATTTAATGTGGAAAAGAGATCATCCATAGTCTGTTCAGTCACAGACGAGATTTTATGGAAATAAAACGTAGCCAATAGTGAACTGGAGATATAAGGCGGGGTGGTTTGTTTAGAGAGGGGCCCTACGGCTGGATCGGGAAGGAGATAACCAGGGAGCATCAGGAGAGGGATTTTCCTGCAGTGTATGTTTCCTGTAGTGATTAGATATACTGGCAACCAAGAGTAACCGAATGCATCCTAATTTGCCAATAACTTCACGATCACACATAGCGTTCATGCCTACATATTGACGTCGCTGGAAACATTTGAAGTGAACAAAGCCTGGAGCGGATGCATTCAGTTTGGGAATTTTGTGACGTTAAAAGGTCGCGATACGAGTTGAAGAAACACAGTAGAAGAAACATTCAAAGCGTGTGAAAACACGAAACACGCTGCACATTAAACCTGAGGACATCATCATCATCATCATCATCGTCGTCGTCGTCGTCGTCGTCGTCGTCATCATCATCATCATCATGCTTTGCCTCCATTGCACGATACAAGCTATACGAGCTGGCTGCCTGTATGAGAGAAACATCGGGCGACGCTAATTAAAAAGCCTAGCGCATAAGTCTTCACCTCCTTTCGCGAACACTAATTAAAAACTTCTTATATGTCAATAATCTCGAATATCTGGTCGAAAATAGTGCTACTGAAGTAAGGGAATCGGGTTGCAGGTCAGAGTGTCACTTTCCAGATTAAAAATAGAGCGGGTAAACAGGAACACCTGGACGAAGTTCTGCTTCATAAAAGAACAAGAAGTTATGGCCAGTAATTATGTCCGAAACCCTGAAACTTCGATCATCCTCTAATTTTGAGCCTATAAAAATAGCCTCTCTTTATGTTTAAATGTTTAAACCGAATACTACCCTGTTTAGGCAATATTAGAAACTCATTATAATCCTAGTGGCTGTGAAAACAAAGTCCAGAGCAAATGAAAAAAAAATTACCGCGTATCATACATGCTGCGCAATTTGAGCTCCAGTTTATTAAAAAAATGGTTTGTTGTGAGAGATCTAATTATATCGTGGTACTGTCCCAGGCCATCTAGATTTAGCAAGAACCTTTACTAAAATATATGGCAATGTTTGGAACAAGATACACGCCTTCGCAAAAAAAATGTCAATTTTTTGTCGTATCTTGAAAACAAAGCTAACAAATGATAAGTAGCAAATTCTCTATTTATAATGGTCCAACTTCTTAAGATTTTGCACTTTAATCTAATCTTCGCCGTATTCCCCGCCTTCGTCACCTTCGGGACCTTCATTTCTTACGGCACTTTTGGAATTTTCGTTACAAATTCGGCACCACAAACACCTTGCGGGCTAAGGCAAACTAGCTTGTAAAGTGGCTGTGATTAGTGGATTCTTTTATGGTATTAAATGCATCGGTACTTTCGCGAAGTGGCTGCCCACACATGTGGGACACCATCATCTGTGCGTAGTTATACCCCGAGATTCAAACAACCAACCACATCAATAACAACTAAAGAAACCTGCCTGTCACAAAACGACTCTAACATGACCGATATGCAGAAACTCAACGATAAAACTTTAATGAGTTGCCCACTGCCTCTCTTTATCCACTTGTCAGGATAGGCGGACGTAGTTGGCCGGCAATAAAGTTCTGCTCGTTTATCCAGCCGTTGGGGGAAGCACTAATTAGAGGGCACTTCGGCACTTAGAGAACTTCAGTCGTGCGTTCGCGAGGCATTCAGGCCTGGGGCAAAAGGCGTGCATGACAGACATCAAAGGGATGCACGGACGGATGGCGGTGGCGGGAACAAACCGAATGCGACTAGCGCGCGTGTATGCAGATGAGCTCCAATGCAGGACACTAATTATAAAGTCCCACCCGTTGCGTCCGCCGCTTTTAATCACGACGGAAAGGAAGATATTATACATGTATGCGCTCTTGAGTGAACCATTACATATTCCTGAGTTTGTCCCCCTGCAAGAACTTGTTTACGACCAAGCAGGGTTCGCTTATTAGTATAAGTTTGTGAAGTACGTGCTCCGCTGGATGACGTGGCAATGAGCAAGTGCGTTCATGTTTGCGCTGAGATGCCGCTTGAAAGAAGATTTAGGTAAGCCTGTAAAGCACCGTCGCAATTTAGTGGCCGTGACGTTGCACTGTGCAAAACTTCGTGGATTCGGTCGCGGATGCATTTAAGTGCTGACAAAATAAAAGTACAAAGGAAAAAAAGTCACACATTGAAAGTTTGATGCGAGTTGAAGAACATTAAGTCTACGGAATTACTAATCCGGAGTCCTCCACTGCTGGCTTCACTAAAACTCCTCAAGATAGCTTTGTCGCCTAAAAGTTTATCAAGCAATCGAACATTTAAATCACCGCAGCCTTCATAAAATGCTGACTCCCCATACAGTGTACTCCAGTGGGCCCTTTTATCAAGCCGCCGCGGTGGCTCAGTGGCTGCCGTGCTCGGATGCTTACCCGAAAGACGCGGGTTCGATCCCGGCCGCAGTGGTCGTATTTCTATGCAGGCAAAATGATTGAAGCCCGTGTACTGTGCGATGCCAGTGCACGTGGAAAAACCCCCGATGGTCGAAATTTTCCGGAGCCCTCCACTACGGCGTCCCTCATAGCTTGTGTCGTTTTGGGACATCAAACCCCCAAAACCAAACCTTTTCTGCAAACGAATAACTTGTGCTCAGCCCCAGTAAGAGAAGTGCGTTTGCAGGATGTCCTCTTCTGTTAGATGGTGCCACAACATTGTGCAGGTGTGCATCATCATAATCATCATCGTCATCATCATCATCATCATATGCGTGAAATTAGAGCGAGAACGAGTTTACAGCTGAACAATAGGAAGTTATCGTTCGCGTTTCCAGCAACAGTGTTACGCCCGCAATACTACTCTTTTTCAGAGGAAGAATGTGAGTTAATTCCTTCCATCAATGCGGCAGTGAATATCAGGTTCCAATTTATTCAGGCAATTTATGCAAAGTGAGCGTATAGATGCTCTGCCAAACATAGTTACACATTTTCTCCCCAGAAATGAGCCGTCGCATAGTAGTGCGATTTCGTTTTCTGCCGTTTTGTTACCTACAAAAAATTCACTGCAAATGTCGCCGTCTTCGTTATCATAGTCATTATCACCAGAACTCTCAGTATCATCATCGTCACATATATGATCACAATCGCACATCAAACGTCAAGCTTGTCATCATAAGCAGACAGAATTCATTCGCTATACAGGCCATAGGATTCCCCTTCATCTCCTTATTAATATTATCTCCCCACGTGACTATCTGCCTCTGTCCGTTACGTTTATTTTTCAGTGGAGACCATTCTGGCACATCAAGAGATTATTGCTTACCTGCTATCTGCATTACATTTGCCTTCCAAGTCTAATGACTCGTCCTAACTTCCGCTAAAATATAATTAACTCTGGTTTGATATTTAACCAAGCATTTGTCTCGGTCTCACTTTGGGCGCTGCCTATATCATCCTAATTTCCATAGCTTCTTGCGGCGTCCTTAAACTAATCTCGAGCTGCTCCTTTATAGCCTACGACAAGTGTAACAAGACACAAAGCTTACTAGTCCGCCCACGAAGAAGTTCACCCGTCAAGACTGAAGCAGTCCCGAAGGCCACTGCAGCGATCTTTCCCGAGCGTCAAATTTTGTAAGCAGAAAAAAAAAATGCAAAAGCAGCTGCCGGCGAATTTCATAACAGATTCCGTGGTCGTCTGGCATCCCATTTGCGTAATCCCTTACATGAGCTGTACGGCTCCCGGTTAACGACGGCGTGCTTTCGAGTTGCGATTACCTTCGCTGTCATGGTTTGAGCAACGACCTGAGCTCCACACGATCGACGATGCGATTATCTGTGCTCTTGGACAGTTGCGTTTCTATCTGTAGCCACTGTAATCTCTAGGGCACGTGTTGCGATTACGAACACGAAATGCTTTTGAGGCGGAAAAGCCGAGCCCTTATCGTGTTTTGACATTATAAAATCAAACACAGGACCTATATTAAAAAATCATGAAAATGTTGACGCGGCGATAATCTTTTTCGAAATACCTGTCTGTAAGAAGACGAAACAAGTGATTTGTGCCAATTTAGCATTTACCAGATACATTGTGGTACCGCCCCCACAAATAAATGATTTTTGTTTTAAAGTCATTGCTAGCGTGCTTTCACATTAGAAAATCAAGCACAAGATCTATAATGAAAAAAAAATGATAATGTTGACGCGGCGATAATGTTTTTCGAAATATCTGTCTGCAGGATGACGAAACAAGTGATTTGAGCCAATTTAGCATTTACGAGATACATTATGGTACAGCCCCCCCCCCCCCCCCCCCAACTATGTGATTTTTTTGTTTTAAAATATAATTGCTAGCGTGTTTTGACATTAGAAAATCAACCACAGGATCTACAATAAAAAAATGACAAAGTTGAGGCGGCGATAGTGTTTTTCGAAATACTTGTCAGTAGGCTGACAAAACAAGTGAATTGCGCCAATTTAGCGTCTATGAAATACATTGTGGTAGAGCTCCACCCCCCACAAGTATGTGATTTTTGTTTTAAAACGTCACTGCTAGCAAATCCTGTGCATTCCATTTGTGTCTTCGTGACGAGAGAGCAAGCGAAAGTTGCTCGCATTAGCCTTTAGTTACATTGTGTGCAGCTATGACGTTTACTTCTTGAGTAAAAGTAAATGTATCATTGGTAATATTATAATTATTATTATTTGTTGTTTGTGAAAACGTTCTTTCCTTAATAAAAATGATTATTTATGTTACGATTATTGGCAATACAAAGTGTACTGAACTGCCTGAACCGAACCAGTGCAATTCTGTGTGCGTGTTATCCAGTGCCTGCTTCCCGGAGACAAAAACAAAAAGGAGGATATCAACGCGCTGCCTGAAGAAACTGCTAATGAACATGCTTTATATTTTATAACGTCAGTAAAAAGTAAACACTAGAAGACATGCGTATAATTCTGTTTTAACGCCCATTCTCTTAGTTGTGTGATAGAAGTGTGATAATTGTTTAGGTACGTTTATACAATTTCTTTCATATCGTATGTAACTCCTCTTGCATATCTCGGCACTATTTTCTAAACTGAAAGCGACCGAAAACTTCTGCAGAGCATTAAAGAGATGAACGCTAACTTAAACAAGGAACACAAAAGGAGCGAAAATAAGCCTGGAAAATCTTTCGAATACGCCGAGCGAGGCACCGGGATAGAGTTTAATGCGAAGGGGACTCTTTCATGCCTGTGTTATCTTCAGGGGCTCAATTTTAAACCGGCTCTCACGTTAACTGCAGAGCAGAGACCGAGGCAGAATGAACGGAAGGCAAACTACGGCAAGAAGGATAAGAGAGATGAAAAAGAAAACACCGGCAAATATTAACAAGAAGCGGAATATTCTTGGAAAAACACTGAACCTGAAGGAAGCATCAGAATGAGCTCGCATAAGGACTTGGGAGATAAAAGCTATAATCCGTGCCATGTCCGGAGGAGCTAAATGTTTCTTGTATTTTAAATTTATATAGCAGACTTCCGAGTAAAGATTCTCCGTCTATGTCATTCCGCTTCGTTTTTTGTGGCCCGTGCGAACGAACAAACACACACGCACGCGCACTCAAGTTACCTTTCAAAACAGAGCACCAAATGTTATTTCTAACTGTTCATTTTTTTTTGTCTTTGTCACGCAGCTCTTCGAGCGCGTTATTTTTCTCTGGGACTGAAAGACGAAATTCAGCACGCTAAGAGAGCGTGCATTGGTTGAACACGAAATCCAGTCTTCACTGCGCAACGGACAAAATATTTATTATGGAAACATTAATTTCGACCCGAATAAGTGTTTGATACCGGGGCAGCTGTTCACTAGAAAGTCTTGTAGCTAGCAAAAAAAAAAGCATGCCGCGGAGATGAACGAGCATATTTCAGAAAATATGAGGGAAAATTCAGATATAATTTACGCTATTTATAATAAGCGTGTTATCTACAGTATTCATGCAATTTAGTACATCACATAGTCTATGTATACTATGTACATATCCAACATTCTGGACAAAAATTTTGAATATAGGAAAATTGTAAGGCACCGTTATGGAAGTATTGAAGGTAATGATCCATCCTTCCGATGTGCAGAAAAAATCTTCTTTTAATGTTTTCTATCATTCACATCGAGCAGTTAAGGCAGCCATAAAAAGCCAATGGGGAACGCTTTTGACGATAGCAAAAACGTTAATAGAAAAAAAATGCAAGCCTGTCGACGGGAGATCTGCGGATATACTGATTGTTATAGTGAAATATCACAATATTTGAAAAAAAAGATTGCGTTCACCAACTCTTTGTTGTTCAAGAAAGAATGCTTTTGTTCAGAATTGTTGGGTATGAATTAAGTGCACCACTTACTCTCGTCGACAAACATATAATGGAGCCCTTAAGGCACCCTTAAAAACAAAAGGGTCCTTAAAAGTGAATGCAAGGGTTCTCCTAACCTTAAGCGGATTTTGATCTTAATGAGTACCACAAGTGCTCCACTACATAGCTGAAAAACAATCTTAGTTGTCTGGTTAAATTAGGAAAGGATGGAACATGTCCTGCAGAAAGTTTATGCGCGGCACAAATATAAATCTCTAATATCTTGAAATATTTCTTTTTTTTGCGTTCATAACCTCACTGCAGTTAGCTGGCAATTTGTTTCCTTTTTCTGTAAACAAGAAAGAAAGAAAGTCAAGCAAGTTAAAGTATGCCGCCGGGAAATGAAGGGAGAAACTGTAAGAGCTATTGTGCAGGCAAATATCTGCACTGGAAGAAGACATGTAAAGAAAACTGTAAAGAGACATGTAAAGAAAACTCCTTCGTCCTTGCAGAGGACACAACACGGTAAATGAGAAACTTTTGCCGCGTTGTTCGCAAGGCTTCACGCGAAACTTTCAAACTTCGCCTGTGCGCAGGCCTGGAATTAATGGTTAAAAGTCGTAGCACTTGCACTTTTTGTGTTCTGGTTGATTCCTTTCGAAAATCGCAGGTTTACCGAACTCATTTTCGCGCTCACAGACTGCAGCGTTTTCACGGGAATTCCTTGCAGAGAGCCCTCGAAGAATTCAGATAATCCATGAATAAGATTAAACAAGGACTTTTGCGTCGGCGCCTTTCAATGCTGGTTTGTTTTCTTCTATTTCTTTGTCGCCGTCACAAGGACTTAAATTCGACTGCGTTCATAAATAAGACAGCTAAAAAGTCTGTTGCCGTGCAAAGATTAAAGAGCAGCCTAATTAACAGGAGGGCTCGTCATAAAAAAGACATACCAATAAAAAGTGTATGCAGAGTACGCGTGCAGGAAAATTTTTATTTCTTTTGAAAGGTCAGGCAACCTAGCTTGCATAAACGCTGAGCACAGCCCCAGGTGCTTTATTAAAGGCCTATAAGATATGCGAAAGCTTGAAAAGCTAAAAAAAATCGAAGCACCGTTTGGAGCGTAAAAATTTACACTTGGGCAGATTCTCCGGAATTATCTTGCGCGCTTATGAGCAAACAAGGCCCAGAATTGCTGCGCATAAAAAGAAAATATTGAAAGCTGATAACGGTGGAAACAATTGGGAGGTGTCTTTTGACCAGCGAGGCGAAATTTAATATTTCGGCATCATCAAATTGTAATGCTAGTAAAATGCAGAGGATTCGCTGGGTATTCAAATCTAAATCACGTCTCCACGTGCCCCCACTGTGAGGCTGGAGGTGCTAATAAGAAAACCAGATTTTCGCTCGAGTCAAAATCACGCACGCGCCGGCAATTAAAACGTTAAAAACATTTGGAGGGATGCGAAGTTCCGAAAGTTCTTACATCTATCTAGCTCGTTTTGAATTCAAGTAGTCTTAAACCACTGCACGATAACTTCGTTTCCTGCAGCCTTTATTTGCTTATGGTGACTACAGTGCACCGCCAAGAGTTTCTAAAACTTCAGCGCCATATTTTTTTGACAAGCTAACCGACCGAGTTGTCGAAAGGTCGCATAACGCATAAGTGATTTTACAGTGCTGAAGAATGCACACGCGAAGAAAAAATATTGGATACCGGATGGAGCGCTGCTGAATGTTTGCACAATATATATACAAGAATGTTCCAGCATAAATGATATGTCTACAAAGGTCTCAAAAAAAAAGTGTCCTGTTATACCCTGCACTGAGATCGACCAGTTATCGGTACGTCGCAGCAGCGTTTATGTCTCTGTGCAGCTTAACCGATTATGTTACATGGTCACAAGGACCCAATCATTGCGCTTTGCTGGAATTCCGAGAACGTGTTTCCACACGTGTAATTTATACTTGTATGCTTTGTAGCAGTAAGTATTGTACAAAAAAAAAATGTGAACGAAGTTTATTTGCAACTAAATACGGAGAGGTCAAGCAAGTTCACGGATAACCTCAGGTACGGATAACCTCCTTCGAAGGGAGGGGAAGAAAATGTTAGTTTTTACCGGCGTAGAAAAAAAATACGAAATGTTTCAAAATCAGCCCGCAGACGAAGAGTATACACAACTCTATGGAGATAGTTACACATAGTTAGAGATATAGTTACATGAACTTCCAAATGAGGTCTGCCTCAATTGGTGTAAGGAAAACTTATAGCGATTTACTATTATTGATAGTTAAAAAAATGGTCCGGAGACACAACAGAAAAGGTGTGCTAGCATGAAACTAGAACTGCCATTCTGCTAACCCATTAGGTTATAGACGCCGTATGGCTACTCCAAGCTAAAATAAGGTTTACCCTGAGTTATTCCTTAGTTCTTCTGCACTCCTACGGAGAAGTCACTGAAATGGGCTTTATCAGATAAAGCCTGCAGCATAAAGAAATGTAAAACATTGTAAAGCCTTCAGTTCTGCTTTGATCTACTTTATAAACTTCTCAAAAGCTGTTTTTTACGCATTTAGATAAGATAATACGATGCAATTTTTGTCTTGTTGTAGTGGTTAGCGCACACATGCGTGTAGTCAGGGATGTTTTATTTTTATTTATCAAATACTGTAGACCAATCATGGTTCATGGTCAAAGCAGGAGAAGAATAAATAAAACAAAGAAAGATGCAAGCAAAGAGAAAAGGTATTAACATGTGACTGACTCGCAGGTTTATCTAGTAGTAGTTAGAACATTCAAAATTTGATTTCGGTGAAAGTAAATGAGGCATTAAATGTTCAGGCCATCAGTACGACAGAGCTCAAATAAGCAAGAAAAACCAATTACTTTTATTTATCTGCACGTTCTCTTAATGCCTCTGGTACGTCGTAAACCGTTAGGCTTATGCAAGAGCGATGAAAGCGAATCGCTAAGCAAAGAAGGTAAAAACGAAACTAAGGAAGCTGATTTTTTCTTTCTCACCTTATCGCATTGGAAACATTAAAGCTTCAACTCCGTCTCGTCAATTATCGATTCGAGCTTGGCCAGAGGACGGCACTCCTCGATTAACTCCAATATTGTCGGTTCACAAGACCAAAGTAATCACACAAAAACAACGTTCGAGTGCTCCTCAGAGTGCGTATGCTGTGTCGGGCTAAGAACCGCGCAACGTTGCGAAAGCTATAAGGCAGCGTCACATAACCTGAGGAAGAATTTCACAAAAGGTATCCTCACAATACAGGCTTGCGACTGGCCGGCTCCTTCACAGCCATTGTAGTTCACTGTTTCAACTTGCTAGCGAAGATGGAGCGGGCATCTTACGTGCGAAAAATTAAGCCAAGTTAGCGACTACCGGTTGTCACCTCACGCTTCTCCAATGCTGCACCGAATTATTGAAGCACATGGCGGGGAGACCTACGTCGCCTGGCCCGCTTGCGCCTGCAGATATCGACTTAAGATGTCAGCGTTTCTCCGAGGCGACTTAAAGAAGATGTTCTTACCACACCGGGAGAGGGGACGAAGATGACGACAGTTTCCCGTGCCCGCGTAAATTGGCGCCCATTATGCTAATGTCATGGACTGCGAAACTTTGCCGAACGACGAAGCCGCCTAAGACGCCGCTGCCTGGCGTTATGTCCATGCAAGGGGACGTATGGTATCGATCGACGCGTTAGGTAAGAACCTTTCTTGCTCAGGTATTTTTGAAGTTCCGCCGCTTCTTGACAAGATCGAAGAAGATAGCAGTGACCTTTGGATGCCGCATTGACGTTCTACTGAGTTTCTATCCCAGCATAATAAGGGAACGCGCACCAACCTGGTGAGACATGCCTCAGACACCGCGTAGGAGTTATGTGCAGCTGTTGAGACGAAGATGGCGTTTTACTATGATATAGCATTGGTTATTATAGTATTGTATATTATCGTACAGTATAGCATAGCATAGTATAATATAATATAGTATAGTATAGTATAGTATAGTATAGTCGTTTAGTTTAGTTTACTTTAGTATAGCATAGTATAACATAGTAAGCAGGGTGCAGATAGCATATCACAGTATAGTATAGCGTAGCATAGTATAATATAATAATGTATAGTATAGTATAGCATAGCATAGCATAGTATAGTATATTATAGTATAGTATAGTATAGTATAGTATAGTATAGTATAGTATAGTATAGTATAGTTTACTTAAGTATAGCATAGTATAACATAGTAAGCAGGGTGCAGATAGCGTATCACAGTATAGTATAGCATAGCATAGTATATTATAGTATAGTATAGTATAGTACAGAAAAGAGCATCGTAAAGTGTCATGTTGATCAGAGCACCAAGAAACATGCTTCCTCTCTTCATTTCAACTTTCCATCTATCATTCCTTACCGGAGTTCCCTTTCTGTTCAGAGTGCTCGAACTAGCATTGATTAGGAGCAGAGCTGAATTCTAACCCCAGCGCCACACTGAGTTTCACTTTATCGATGCTATAAATAGCAAACAGACGGAAGACAGAGCGGTTTCTTGAGGCCGCCCCTGTAAAATGAGTGCACAACAAATCGCTCGCCTTTCAAACGCAACCTTTTTACCTGTTTAACAACGTAGTTAAGGAAAGTAGTAGATGATACAATTTATTTATGAGCCTGTTCATAAAGGTACAATACTTAAATTTATTCGCGCACGTCGAGGTTAGCAGAAACTATCTAAGGGCCAAAGTACGTAAGTGTACTGAGTGTACTGAGAGTCGTGCATAATTACGCGCGTCTCACACAAACACTTTTTAATGCAATGAGTGCACACCGTGGAGTTTACCAATACTTGCGTTAAGTGGCAAGTTTCAACGCCGAAAGACATGTTGCCTTGATTAGTGCATTACGTTAAGGAGAATGCTCTTCGCTACTCTTTATTTTTACGTTCTGCCAAGTTACAGAGACTCAATGCCCAGTCTTAGCGAGATGATAGATTCGGTTGCCAGTGAATTCGCTTTCTCTGACCCATCTGTGCTCACCGGAACAGGCATAAAAGCGTCAAGAGCACCTTTTCAGGGTTAATTTGATTTGACATTCAAATTATGACCTCACAAAACATAGCTTAAAGCAAATTTCAGTAGGCTTTTTGTTGTTGCCACCATCTACTACGCATTTACAAACCATGTAAAGAACAGCCACCTTGCAGTGTTTGTATCCCTGTAGACTGCAAGGATAGCAGCAACTAACCTAACCACGCAACCTGACGAAGACGTTGATTACTGTAGCAATACGTAAGAAAAAAAACCGGCTTGTTTAATACTGGGGAAAATTAATATCCCAACATGAAACAAGCCTGGGAATTGAACCCAAGAACTAAAAGATTAAAAACTTGTACCATTCTGTCGCGCCAGTCTTTTTTAAATTCGTACATAGTATTTATTTAACGCATTTATGAGCATGAACTGAATCTATGCATAGATACTATTTACAAAGAGGCCCGGAAGGGAAAACATCACAGCGCTTACAACAGACACAAAAGTGAGGATGAACATGGGACAGGCTCGCCTGCATTGTGTGTTTGTATGTTGTATGCGCTGTAATGTTTCCCTAAAACGTGAACCACCTAAACCGCCTGAAAAGTTTTTATACCATAGGAAGCGGGGTTGCTAGGGAATGTCCATTACTGCTCTTTACACTTTCTTGCTTACATATTGAATCATTTGTCTCTTGTCTTGTTTAGATTACTGAAAGTGCTCAACATATTAACGAGAACAGAAAACTGGGCGAGTTGGAATGTATTCATCTTTAAGCGGCGCGAAACACAGGACAAGAGGAAGAAACACGAGACGACACGAGCGCTTTTGTCGTCTCGTGTTTCTTCCTCTTGTCCTGTATTTCGCGCCGCTTAAAGATGAACATATTAACACTGCGAGCTCTAGCTCTTCATGATAGCTGACATCTTGCATTCTGCGATTGAACTACGGCCCAACCAATGTTTTTCAACAGCAGCGAAGAACGAACTTCGCTTGATTAGTGTTTGGAAGGGCTTTTGCATTTGTATTGCATTTGTATTATTTTTCATCTCCAACATAACGCAACGATACCAGGAGGACGCTTTTATGAGCTGAGCTTTATGCCTAATGGCGTCTCCAGTAGCTCGAAACTGACGTTCTTTCCGGCAGCAGCAGTGACCAAAGATATTAAAGGGTGAGGCACTCACCTGAGGGTCGGCCCTTAGTTTTCGCATGTGCGGGATGCTGCGCTTGGTCCGCGCCCTAGGCACGGCTCGGTGAACGAAGTGGTACTCGTTCTTGGACCCCAGCACCTGCGCATGGGAGAAAGAGTAAATAAGAAATAAAGCGAAGCTCTCGAGTGAGGCAGACAACAATGCATTTCAATAGATAACCTTCGGGAAAACATAGCATAGCATAGCATAACCTAAACATAGCATAACATAGCATAACCTTCGGGAAACCAGTCGTTCAGTGACAGTGTGCTTATGTCTGTTGAGAGTTTAGAGGTTGGAACATATACATAAAAAAACAAGCTTTTAATGCTGCACCATTTAGCTCGCTCCAGTTTTGATAGCCTTCTATTTCTGTTAACGTAATTTAAAAGACAATGTGAAGCACTCGTTCTCTTTGTACTGCAAGGCACCTAAAAAACATGTAACTCCTTTTCGTTGTCATTGTTATTGATTGCTTGCTTGCTTGATTGATTTATTGAGTAACCATTATCGCATGTAAAAAGACTCACAAAAAAAGAAAAAGGGAAGGGCCTTATAAAACTACTGGGCAGAAGAATAAAAAAAAACACTGTAATGTTGTGAGGATATTTGTACTCATATTTATATCCCTGAGCTCGGCAGATGAGAACAAATAAACGAGCATCTGCGCTTTGACGTTCGCTGAAACCCAGACACCACTAAAAAAATTGCCACAGTCTGCAATTCCTTCTTCAAGCAGGCACTGCACAGCCTCATAAACCATCCTCTGATAACCTTTTCAAACGCTGTGTCCTGGAGGGTCACAGCAAAATCACGGCTTTCTGCTCGCCAGAGCACGAACTGGGAACGTCTATCCGCTAAAAGCGAGTCCCAACGGAAGTCAACAAACGCGGTTTGCCCAAATCTGAGCGAGGCTCATTTTTAGCGACAAGTGACAGAAAAGGAAGAACTTGCAACTGTGAGAGAGATGCCCTTCGACGCTCGCGGCGGGAAAGAGGAAGCGGTAGTAAACTGTTTCTCTGTCATGGTCACAAAAGTGCATCAACAAATTGCGCGCGGATGCCCTCGCTGGCGAAGAGCCGGAAGTGACGTTAAGTGGAAGAGTCCACGCGCGGGATGACAGGCCCGACAACACGTACACTCACGCAAGGGACCGCAAGGGACCGACTGCGGTGCGGTTTCTGTTGCCCGGTAACCGAGTTACGGCCTTACGAAATAACAGCGTTGACCCAAGCGGCCTCTTTTACCCGTCCCCGTCGCTTCCCTTCTCTTCCGACAGGGCGCAGCTAGAAGCACGCCGATGCATCGTTCTTTCATTCGGGAGGTCAACAGCGCGAGGCCTGTGAGCCCGGTTCGGTTCTGACTTGACGCGTTCGAATGTCCTCTGTTGTGGTTTCAGTGTATTCCTTCGGGGGAGTGTGTGGACGCCTAAAGTAGGAATGCGTTCGGTTGGACAGCGGATTAATTTGTACATCTAGACATGCGCTCCGATATTCTACTTCTGTCCTTCTACGACTTGAGGAGCGCGCATCGCATGGAGAGAATTTGGCCCTTTACAACTACGGGAAAGGTATAACAGATGGAGTTTTGATGGAGTGATGATATATTATAATGACGCTGATATAGAGCGTGGTGAATCTCGTTTTGGAACTTTTCTGTCTGTTGATCATGGACTCAAAAAACCCGTTCGTGTGGTTTCACTCACTTACACATCCGGAATCAATCAATCAATCAATCAATCAATCAATCAATCAATCAATCAATCAATCAATCAATCAATCAATCAACAATCAATCAGCCAACATTAATCTCAATCAATCACCAATCTAATTAACCTAACAATAATTAATTATGATCAATTAAACCAATTATTCAATTCGTTGATTGATTAATCAACGACCAGTCACACGAAGACTTGACTAACATCACTAAAGACAAAGTCAATACACGCCGTCAGTGTCAAAAAAGAGTGCCTGTTATTGTGCGCATGAATGAAAGACTCGGTTAGAGAAGTCTAGCAAGCCATTTTAATTAAGAGCGCCTCAGCAGCGCCAAGATTCAGTGGAATAACTGCGCAGACCAGCGCACGCAAAACAGTGCTGTTATAGTACTTACTCCCTTTGAATTTTGCAAAATGTTCAGAGTTCCTTGACAGCTGCTTTTACTGGTGCAAAAGCTGAACCAGACGGATAATAGAACCAGCGACTCGTTGAGAATGCGAGCACTTCTGGATGTCGCTAAAGAACTCGCACTGTTGGACAAGTGCATTCACTCTTTTCAGGAGAGTGAGTGATAAAAGAAGCAAGCGGAAGAAAGAGGGGAACGCACGGACCAGACAACCGAGCTTTCTTCATCGTTCCCCGAGCGGAATTTTCGAAAGTAATTCTTTCTTTCTCTTTCTGAATCCAACGCTCAACAGTGGAGGATTACGAACGCTTTTCAAGTCCCAAGAGGCAGAGGAGCACGGACTGATCCGTCCGGCGCATGGCGCCGGCAACACCTCAATTTGTTTACGCAAAGCAAGAGGCTTCGTACAGTGCTTGTTTCTTGTTTTTCACTCTATCTTCGTTACCTGGAAGGCGCGCGCAGCGCCCCAAACGGCGCACATGTTCGGTTCGCCAAATGAAGACGGAGGATGGCGTTCGTGTCGTCTGCGTTGAACGGGCCAACACGAATATGTGCACTGGGGGCAAAATAAGAATCGCAAGAAAGAAGAAGAATCAGAGAAAACAGCGGAGTTGAGAGATTGAGAGACAGAAGAAAGAAAAAAACAGAGATAAAGAAAAAAAAAAAAACAGGCGTGACAAAACAGGCTGCGAGTTTCGAAACCAGATCCTCTAGTCTGAGCGAGGCGAAAGTATTCGCGCGCGCGCGCAGCCTCTCTTTTTTTTTTTTCCCCGATGCGTGAACGACGTAGCAAATCTACTTAAGCGAAGCGCGCGTGCTTCGCCGCGTTCCGCATAACGCGAGCAATTTGCTTCGTAACCGGAGCTGACGCTCAGAGTGCGAGTCCTCTAAGGATATGAACTGAACCTGAAAGAGAAGTGAAATTGAAAAGAAACGAAAAAAGAAATAAGGCGTAATTTTTATAAATGCGGCCAGTCTCGCATAACCTGCGCTTTCAGCTTCCAGATAAAGTTCTGCTTCTCTTCCGTTCCGAAGGAGCGGCTGTTCGCAGACACGTGAATGTACAGGATTCTCGAACGCTGAAATTGAAATTACTGCCCGGGCGCTTGCCCAATATAGCCTCGAAGGTGTGAACTCGTCGCGTTATGCGGAGAAGGGCGCCTGGCATTTGTTGCTGTTTTTCATAGAATTCCCTTTTTTGAGCTGAGGTTTATTAGTTTAGATAACTGTTCAGTGAGAAAGATGAGATAAAGAACTCGTTTTAGTTAACAGGTCAGGTTCCGGCTCACTTCCTCATATTTCATATATCGTGTTTAGTCGTCAACGTGATGTGGAAACGCAGAAGGCGTTCACGTGTCAAATTGCTTGATGGTTGAGGTTCTTATTTTTCTCTTGTAAAAGAGGGGTGATAGAAAAAATATTGATTTTTGGTTTGCTCCTGATATAAGCGTAAGTTTAACCTTTCGAGAAGTTCTTAAGACACGCGCGCGTTAGACTTGTGAAGCTTATTGCGCTGCTAAACTGTATTGTCAAGTACCTGGTTTAATTTCCCGTTTTTTTTTGACTCCATAGAGCACGACATGGCTCAGGGAATATTATCCCAC
This sequence comes from Amblyomma americanum, assembly GCA_030143305.2. Lineage (NCBI taxonomy): Eukaryota > Metazoa > Arthropoda > Arachnida > Ixodida > Ixodidae > Amblyomma > Amblyomma americanum. The sequence goes on from JARKHS020034135.1 coordinate 227,931, forward strand.
CTTAGTTTTTGTGCCTCTATTGTAAATCTACGAATTATTCATAAATATATATTTTTTTGTCATTAGAAGTTCCACTAGCTACGGCAATCTTACGCTCTATCGTTACTGAATTTGCATAACTTTCACTGCATAAGATTTACAGCTTTACGTGATTAACGTATGTCTGCACTTAAATAGGTGATTAAAATATTTTTACGCTCTCTAGGTGCAATGCAAGCCAAGATGGAATTCGGACAAAAAAAGACTTTCGGGTTAATTTCGAACAATCTGGGCTCTAGAACAGCCACCAAGACGTGTTCAGAAAATGATGTTCCCGTTGTGGCTTTTATGAAAATTCAGCTGCCGCTGCTGGGTGCCGAACCCGCGACCTCTTGGTGAGCAGGACAGCGCCAAAACAAACAAGCTACCTTTTGGTGGGCGCCGTATTTAACTAGCGTGCCTGTCTTGTGTAGATTGGCAGCGTCACAAGCGAGAAAGAGGTTCGGTTTCGCTGTAGCGATGTTGGCGATTTTTTCTCACCTAGAATTACTGCAGAAACGCAGATTGGACGGAATCATTTCGTTAGAAACGTATTTTATTTTAGTTTATAAATGTGGAATTATATTTTATCGACCCGCCTTTTTAATTCATTTGATTCACCTTCACACTTCGCATAAAACATGCGCGGATCTCTCACATGAGTTCTAGTACGGTAGGCACGTATGTGCTGTTCGAGCACTACAAGGCAAGTCTGTAGTGAGCTGTCACTACCGTGGCAAGGCAAAAACAGCTAATTGAAAGGAACGGAGCCACAGGATGTCGATCAACTACAAACGCATGGTTAAGCAGCGCCTTGACAATAAGAAACGGTTTGATTAGATGCAATCCTAATAGGTAAAACGGGCGCTTTGTGATGAATTATATTGATATGACACACACGTACACACTAAACGTTTTACCACGAGATGCCTGAACAAGAAGCACAACATTGCTTAACTGCGAGAATTAAAATTCTGGGCACAGCACCTGACCGGGTTAACGCCTTGTCGCATATTTTATACGAGGTGATATCCACAAAGCCTTCTGAAACGATAACTGCGTCTAACCAACACCTCAATACCAGCATCCCACCTTTTTTTTCCTGTGTTTGTATTTAGCCTTATGTTCCTTCATAAAATATTACTTCTCTGCTACAAAAAAAAGTGCAAGCTTCTCGCAACAAAGGTGACACGACAGAAGAAAGTAAATGAATTTCACGGCCCACCGCAGACGGTACCCTTTGGGCGGTCTCAACCAGATTAGCGCTATCAAGGGGCCTCTCGCGATGATTAAAAAAAGCAATATTACTCCAAGGTAATGTAATAGTCAGCAGCTAATTATCCCGAAACCGCGCTTTGATCCGGTCAGGTGCCCCATAACCGCATTAAAGGAAGGAACGGAAAGCGAACATGGAAACGGTCGTATTATATTTATATTTGGTGCGAAAACATGAGGACAGGGAAAAACAAGAGAGAAAAAAAAACAGTCTGCGCCTTCTTTGTTCAGAAGAAAAAAGAAATAGAAAGCATGTAAAAAGAAAGAAGAGAGAGAGAGAAAAAGATAGAGAAACATTTACACAGCCAGCATTCATGCAAGTTGCCTCGGAAACAATTTTTTTTAAAGTCACCACAGCGCCGACGTTTCTGCATTTGCTGGCGTCGGCAGTCGGCGACGGCTGCTATTTTTGAAGTCGAGAACGAATTTTCCTACTCACGTCAGCATTCGCGCTTTCTCAAAGGCCACGGAGTCACGCGAGACTTTTCCTTAAGGCCTCCTCCTTTCTTTTTAGCGCCAAACAGAACGTGCTTTGCTCGACGCGTTGAGAAAAGCCTGGAAACGCGCACACCGGAGAAGAAAGAGCGAACGAGAAGAGTGGATTTGCGCGTCATGTTCCGCCAGGCTGCCGTCAAAGCGTAGTCTAACTCGGTTCCTCGGAATGGCTGCAGGAGGGGATCCGTACATAGAGTATCGATCTTCCAGCAGTGCTGGTGGTGAGGGGCGCGGAAAGATTCTCGCGAACTTCGACCGCCGGATACCCGACACGTGTGCACAAAGAGGTACACTGTAAGCGAGATGTCTAGTATCCCTTGTGCACTACGGAGAGACAGAAAAAACAAAAACCTAAATTGAAGAAAGCTACCTTCAGTCCAGGAGCTGGATGCTTTAGCTACAACAGCACTGGTCCGTTGTAGGATTTCGGAGGAAAAATGTGGAAATACAAAAAGAATTGAAAGAGAGAACGAAATAAAACTGAAATGAAAACAAGGACGCTACAAAGGAAGAAAGAAAATAATAATAATAATTGGTTTTTGGGGAAAGGAAATGGCGCAGTATCTGTCTCATATATCGTTAAAAGAGAAAATGAAAAAACGAAACAAACAGAGAAAGAAGACAAGTGAAATAAATAAATAAGAAAAAACACAACAGGATGGTGCGCTAGCAAGCCAGAAAGGAAGAAGGTTAGAAAATTGAGAAAAGTACGAAGGGAGCAAAAAGAAGAAAATTTGAAAGTTTAAAAATTTTATTTCAGCACAAAAAGAGAACTTACAATTCTTGGAATTACAATTTTCGGGATTACATCTGCTGAGGCTCCCGAGGCAACAGGCGTCTATATGGCGCCTGACATTGCCTCGTGACCTTCGCGCACGCAGCGTGGCAAAGAACAGGGCAGTTAGAGATCTCGAAACAAGATAAATAATAACCACCTCACATCAAAACTACCGACAGCCAAAAAAAGCAAACACACAGAAGCCCTACGACCAAAATAAGTGAACAAAGAAGTATCCATGAAAGAAGAAATAAGATTAAAGTAAAAAAATAGAGGGATAGGAAAAGAAAGAGTATATAAAGAGCACGCCGCATAGAGTATGTTGTCTCCTTTCTTGTTCGGCCCGTGGACATGTGCCGGTGAAAAACGAGCGGCTTCTCGAAGCCGACCAACTTTCACTCTTTGTGAAGCCTTCGCATAGAAGTTTCGAAAGCGCAGCGACTGAGCGGAAACCTGACAAGGGAAGCCAATACGCGGCACGGAGTTCCTCCTAGAGCTCTGCCCAAAGGATTTTTCTTAACACACGCACACACAAAAAGAAAATAGATCCGACAAAGTTGAATACGAAACCCTCATGCTTCTCACCTTTTAGATGCGCAAGAAGTCTGCGGTACTTTTCCAACTGAACGGGATCTACACTGGCAAAGCATTGAGCAAAACAACATCACCCTCACCTTCCCTCCACCCTAATTTTTTTAACCGAGGGTTTGGATCTCTTTCATAATATATTTTTCTCTCGCACTACCGCAGCCAACCTTTTTTTTTACACCCAAGCCTTCCACTGTGCTGGCAGCCGGTTGTGGATTGGTTAGAGTCATGTATTAAATCTGCTACTTTTTCCAGAACAAGATCCACCGTGCTGAGTGCTACAGAACCGGGCTAGCTTTCTTCGTTGCACGGGCCTTCCAAAGTGTAAGATCTGGCTCTATACTGGACCAATCTTCCAAAGTGCTAAACGAAGTGGACTAGACGAATCTTAGGACCGAATAATTTTCCAAACTGACAGCTATACGTATCTCAGGAAGAAATAGATCAAAAAGAAGGAAAGAGTTCCAAAATCGACGTATTTGGTATCACCGAATGTAAATATCTATCTATTTATTGCACATTGTTTTGTGCGCTTTCAAGTAATCACAATACAGACAAAGTTAAAAAGTCCCATTGAACTAGAGCTCGTGAGATAGCCAACTTTTATCAGGAATCTCGGAAGGTGGACACCGAACGACATCTCTATTAAGGCGCGCCCACTTTCATGTCTCGGGACCTAAAGAAAAGATACAGAATAAAAAAACACAAAGTAAGACAAAAAGAAAATAGACGAAACAAAATACAAAGTCAAACAAGGAAAGAAACAAGCGAGGAAAAAACGAAAGTACGCAGCATCCGGGCAAGCGCGGTGAAGCCAACTTTCAGGAGACGAACCTTGGGAGGCGAAGCAAATCTCATCAGCGCAGAGAAAACCGTGCGGGTGAGCGAACTACAAGATCTAGGCACGCGGTGAGGAAGGGTGCCGAGGGGGAGGTCGTCTCCAGCTTTGACAAAGAGAAAAGGAGCTCCTTTACGGTCGCTGCCGCGCCAAGAGCCAAAGAAAGCTTCTCCAGGGGGTTGCATCAACCCAGCGTAGCAGAAAGGCGCACACACGGCCACCGAGCACCGAGTCTCGCTCTCTCTCGCGAACTCTCGCGAACGGCAGCGCATGGCAAGGAAGCTATTTTATTTGCTCAGGGTTCGTGCTTCACGAGCACCGAAGCTCTCTTTCCTCCCCTCCCCCTCTCCCACCTCTATGCTTGCTTCCTTTGATCTGGCTTCCACATCGGCGTTGCGACGGTGCGACAAATAACTTGAGTGTTTTCGGCGGTTCTCCTGGCGCGCGTGTTTTTGCTGCGGAATCCGTGGAATGCGCCTCTCGGTCTTCGAGTGGGCGGAGTGGTTGCGGAAACCCGGGGCTGCTGGGGGCGTGGAGTTAGTCGCGTGTTCCTTGCCTCTCTATTCAGTTGGATGCGGCGCGCGACAGGGAGGTGGAATTTGTAGTGGGTTATTGGTGGCATCATACGTCTTTATTAGGTTGTAAGGAAGCGGGAGGAAGCACGAACCAGTCGACGTGGTTTCCGAGAACGCTTGCATGGGAAGAAAGTCTTCCTGCTTAGTTGCTTCCTAATGTTTTTTTTTTCGGCCACGTGATTCGGTACATGGACGAATGTGCCCCCCCCCCCCTCCCCCCCGTAAGGTGTTTGCCATGAAGACGGCAGATAGCAACGGTACCATGTTTGTGACATGTTTACGGCAAGATCAAAGCGAGGAAGTAAAGTGCCTCGGGACGCGCTTAACTCATGCGATGTTTGTCTTGGAGGAGGGAAGAGTGCATTTCTCACGAATGCTGCTGTGTAAGGAGCCGCGAATGCCAAAAAAACCAGGACGAGCTTTAACGCGTACAGCATATTCTGAGGCATAATTCGCGCCTAATAAGATTCGCGACCCTGCCATAAAGAGTGGGAGTCCTAGACACCCTGAACTCTCTCTAAGAGTGAGAGTGAGCAGTGGTCCTCACAACTTGATTTTATTTTGATTCATCGCACTGACGCCAGTTTTTTAACGGCAAAATAAACAGCACAGAAATCAATGAGTCTGTTATTTAACTAAACATAAACACGAAGCTGGCAAACTTGTTACTACATTGCCATCTGTTCTGATTTCTTTCGTCAAAACCAACATGTCGCTGGCAACGTTTGCAAAAAGTTGGCTTCTCTGCAGTAAGACTATTAATGCTGTGGTGCACGCTTTAAAATCAAACTGTTGCAAAAGTTGGCTTCTTTGCAGCACGACAATTAATGCGGTGGTGCACGCTTTAAAGCAGCCTATTATAAAAGCATGTTTATACAGCAGGATCTTGTTATCGAACCCGCCTAATTCGAAATTTCGGTTTATTCGAACTCATACTGAGGACTCCTCTACATCAAACTCCGCCTAATCCGATCAAATTTTCGACGTAGTTCTAATTATTGTTACTGAGAGTAGACTGCAAGTATTAAAGACGAGCTGAAGGCAAGGGGTGAACATCTCTGGACGTCGTCTCTGCATATTGAGCAGCGCATAATTTATTTCCGCGCTACTTAATGAAAACTGTCTTAAATTTTCATAAACGGTTTTCTTGTTCGCTTCAATCTGCTTAACGAGGCGAGCTAAGCGCGGCACACTATCCTTTCAAAAAGCAGGACGAACGGAGTGAAACCAGGAACTTTTGGCTGTTCTTTATTCAGGTCTCAAAACTTCCTTTAAAGTTTAATACAGGGACAGAGCCAACAATCAGGAGTATTCATCGGCATCAGTTAGAAGCAATCAAGCCACCGTCTTGGAGCTAACAGAGTTAAGTTTGCGAGGGACGTCACAGAGAAGCGAGGTAAAGCTCAGCGAAAGGCGATAGTATATGCATACGCAGTGCAGCTTATTAAATTTTTTCTCCGCAGAAACAAAGGAAAGTGAAAGTAAAACAAGATAAATAAAACTACAAGTTCTGTCCCTCCGCAGCGCATTTGAATGTGTTCTAAAGGACAATGTTGTAGTCTGTCACCTCTGACTCCAGCTGAATGCGGAATCACGAATGAGTGATGCCCACCTTTCTGCAAATACAACTCTGCGTCCCCGATCGAAGCGGCTTCTGATGTACAAAGCTCTCCCATAAGGTTGCGCACGGGCTTCATGACTATTGGGTATTTATTAAAGATGCATCAAAAGGCCCTAGTGAAAGCATATGGGTGGAATTTATGTTGCTAAATACGAGGTGACGCCCATTTAGAAATTCCAAGAAAGGCTCATATATGCCACATTCTTGAGTACGGCTCCAAGCAAAGTTTGTGACTTGCTTCAAGACTAAATATGACGCAGTTTTCAACTCAAGGAGCAAAAAAGGAAGCCCTCTAAGCAATAGGACTAAGGAATGAAAGAAATACATTGTTGATTCAAACACGAGTAGCCCACTAAAGCAGCGCAGCTTTTAGACCCTAAGTGCCTCATGCTTTCCTGACGTCAATGGCGAGCCAAAAAGCTACCGATATATGAAAAACCAATGGTTATCAGAGCGCAGTGCCGCAACTGTCAAGGCTCTAAAAGCCACGTCGTGAAGTCGCATGATCGCGCTGAAAGGTTTCCTTTTCCATTTTCTCTCGTTCGAATCTCAAAACTATTTGTCTCCCGGCCCTCCTAACTTTTTTAACATTTCTTCACACTCTCTTAGTACCTTAAGAAATTCCTTTCTTCCTCCAGATTTTGAAGGGCACTGCGCGTGACCTTGACAGGCCGAGTGCTCGGTGCCAGAAAATAGAACGATGGAGGGAGAAAGCTATCGACTGTAGAGAAGCGACATCTTCCCGTTTTGCGGTTGCTGGGGCAACACCGGCTGGGAGCCATCTGCTCTGAACGAGTGGAAATGGGGAGAAGAGGTAGGAAAGGGAGTGTTAGCGCGCCTTCTGGCGATCCGCAGCAGCAGCAGCGGTCTTTGTTTGACCACATTTGTGCGCGGGCTGCCTCGAAACGCGGTCAACAACGCAGTTGACGCCATCGTGGACACGACCAAGAGTGGCCCACTCAAGTGCGTTCGTTCACGCACACCGACGCACGCCCACACGCGCGGATGAAGTGGTCGCGAAGTGGCGGATGGCAAAATAAAAAAGAAGACGGCGAAATAACCCCAGAAAGCTAACTTGCCCGCTCTGCCTCGGCTCTTTTTTTTTCTCTGCTTTCAACCCCCACCGCTTTCATTTCCAGCAGTCGGCATGCCGTGTCGGGGAACGAACGGTCCATCCCAACTGCGATCTCTGTCCGTTGCACCTGTGGCGATGAAAAGCAAAAGGCGAGTGCTCGGCCGAGGCCTGTCAGAACCACTCGTGCACGGAAAATTCCGGATGTTTCTCGAGATCTAAGAAAGAGAGGATCGGGCGCGGAGCTTGTAGAAAGGAACTGATCGAGATGAGTCAAGACGCGGGCTCTGGTTTTTTCGAAATTTCTGGGCTATTGAAGTTCTGGCTTAGAGCGCAAAGTACAGTGGAGCAAATAGCAGCAGAGTTTTCGAGCGTCTAGAAATTCTGTTCCAGCCTTTGATCTCCCTTTGAAATCCAACCGGTGAAGGCTATTAAGATAAAAGTGTATTGAAGCGTACCACTAAAACGAGATAAGTAATAACTTATAATAACAAGGAGTCTGACTAATACAGGTAATATCCGGTTGGGATACAGGTATCTGATATGAGTTGAAGCAATATTTCGCTTGGAATTCTTCACATCTAGTATTACATATCATATCTACAGCCGCGCAGTTTATTAAAGTTACGAAACCCAGAAAGGTTATTGTAAGCAGATAAAATAAAGAAAAAAACGGCTTTTCAAATAACTGCTCCTCTCTGAGGGTCTCAGATAATGGCAACAGAAAGTGTAATAGGAACGCAATGGAAATACGAAATAAAATGTAGAAAAGCCTGAACCAAAGACTAAAGAGGCCAAATTAAGAGCGCGCTGTATATCATGGCCTGATATACAGGCCGGAACTGTGAAATACGTCAGAAATAAAGTATTTAATGAAGAATCATCATTTTTAATGATTGCTGTAAAATTCTGCGAGCTACACTTCCTCATCTGCATTAGAACCACAAGTCAAGCTGTAATCATGTGTTTGTACTACGTTTTCTAGGCAATGAGTGAGCCGTTTAATCTCCCTGGTTTACATAAATATTCCAATTAGATTTGCATAATTTGAAGCAGTGCACTTCAATATAAAAGGATTTTACATTCATTTATACATCATAGCACACAAGCATTCATTCAATAATACAGCATATCAAAATTGCGTTAGATAAGCGTATTATCCTTTAGATATTTCTTGTCCGCAGTGATGACCTCCGAACTTTCCGAAGTTTTTTTTTCACGATGCTCTTTCTGCTAGTTACAAGTCCAGAACGTCTCAAAAATCGAACCCACTTACAAGATTCCCCATATGAAAGTCGCAGTTAGTTTGTCTACTGGGCAAGATTAGAAACGCGCCTAGCAACAATTCGTGCTCCGTGGCTGTTATATTCGTGGGCTGTTGACTGTGTGCTTTGCAATGCCATTTTTATTCAGTATAATATTATGTGGGCGAAATATTCCCACTTCACAATTATTATTGATAAAACCGTTGACAATCCAGACATTACTAACATTCATGATGTCTGTTTTGAACCCAGTTTAAAGAGGAGGTGTATGTATAAATACAGAATTTTTTAAAGTTAGAACCAGCTGTACATCGTAGACGTAAGAGTCTCATTCTCTTACACGTGTTACCAAAGGTTGCTGGTCTTAAAAACATTTTTTAAAATTTCTGTCACAATCCTTATCGTATCATCTCCAAACCGAGCTTTTTTAGTAGCGTTCAGATATAAAATTACATTTTGAATACCTCAGCTACGTTATGAGTTATAAGAAGTTTTCGGTTTTAAATGGCTCTTTGTTACAGGCATTTAAGCAAAAATTTTTTGAATTATTAGAAATATTTCAAGCCATGCGTTACCCTAAATGCACATTGTGCAGTGATGCTGTTTCTAGTCTTGCCTCAGAAAAAATACATTGGTAAAAAAATGTATGAATAGAACATAGAAAATGAGTTGGCCGATACTTTTGCAAAGCAAATAAATAAATTTCATGCATAATGCAAAAAGCCAGTAGACACAGCATCACTGCGCAGCTCTACGTCTCCCGAATAAATTGATGCCAAGCTCAGTTCAATTGCCCAAGGCACACCGGGGAAAAGCCCGTAAGGCAGAGACCGTATTTGTACAATCGCGAGCAGAGATAAACTTGAAATTTTTTGCACATACTGAGTCGTGAAAAATTGAGTTGCTGAAAAGCGACTGCAGCGTTACTGAGCTGCTCTGATGCCAGCTTGAGAGCTGTGAAACAAAAGGGCGCCAAACGAGCTTTCAAGAGGTAGCAAAATGGCGGCAGTTAGGGAGCGGATTCAGAATTGCGATCACGTGAAGTGGAAGGTCATTTCGAAGCTCGCGCTTTCTTTCTCAGCCACGTGACTTTCAAATTATTGTTTAGGATTGTTTTGAGCGGGGATATTTTACGAAAATATAGTTAGAAGTACATTTAGTAAGAAAAAGTGTTTTTTATATACCTACTTTTTCGCGATTTATTGCGATCTCAAAACTCGCATCCCACCTTAAGACTAACCAATCTTGCACACGGAAATCGAGAACTTTAACATTTCTTCACGCTACCATAATTCTTCGCATCAAAAGTTGTACTCTTCAAAACTAATGCGAAAGATGCGAGAATAATGAAGTATAACAATGTTTGAAAAAAAAAAGCCAGTATAACCGGGAATGCCGAGAGGACACAGGAAGATAGACAGTTTCTCTTTTTAAAGGATTCATGTTTGTATTTTGCACACTAGCATTTATAACCGGCTCAAAGAAGGGCACGAACTTTACATGTGACAAGCACTGAAGATTAGATTGCCCAGAATAAAATACGGGTAGTACCTGCCCTCGGAAACATTTATGCAAACTTTTAACATCTATAACTTATTTTCCAGTTTTGTTTTTATTGTTTAGCTGGACCTCGAAAACATACTTGTATTATCTTCAGAAAGCAAAATTCTTAACTAGTTTTTACTTAAATGCTCCACCTGTCAGGAAGAAGTGAAATTTTGCAGCTGTGATCATTGATGTTATCTTTCCTACACAAACATTTTCTTGTTTTTCTCATTCTTGTTTTCATAAAGCGTGCCCTTTTTTTTTTGAAACTAGGAAGTAGTCTCCAACATTCACCATTGCAAAGCTCCCTCCCAAAGTTCACCTCTTCGGAGTAATCAAGGGCACCAGGCGAGACTGAACGTCACCAACATATTTTCTTTTCTGTTTGAAAGCTTTAGCCAGCTTTGGAACTCTTCTGAAGTTGGAAACAGGACTTTAATGCGGCCGTAAAAGGTTTTCGTGGTTCAACGGCAGTGAGCTTTCTCTTGTGTTCTGGTGAGAACGTTCTTATGGTACACAGGACTAAGATTGCCTACGCAGACTCATATAGCGCCAGATATTGTGGGCTGACCTTCACTGAAAAAAAAAAAAACTCGTCGAGTCATCTTCTCGCAGAGTAAGAGAGAAATTTTAGCTATCTGTCCAACCTCGCACTTTGCTTGAGGTACCTTTTCTGTTATCTTGAAGCAAATAAAGATGATGAAACCATTTTAATTCGAACTAAGATTGGTGGTCGGTCCCCCTCTTCCGGAAGTTTTTTTGGATCTTGCAGCCACTCTAGACTTTTCGATCATCTTCTACTGAACTTTAGGGTCTGAGCTGGACAACATTTCATCCCACTGCTCAATCGACCGTTATTTTACCCTTCCTCTTTGGGCGATGTCTTGGTAAAGATTACTGTTATTCTTTTCCTTCCCGCCAAAGTGCGCCAACAAAAAGGATCTCGCTGCTCCTGGGCACTATAAATGAGCACTGATTTATTGACTGATTGATTCCTATACTAGTGTGCGTGGGATATTGAGAAAATGATAGAAGATGGCCGACAAATTGTACATAAAAACACGATAATAAATAAATTGATGTATTGGGATATGAGCATAAACGTTTGAGGTGGTGATGCGAAAAGGGCCTCTGAGAAGATTTTTTTTCCATAACACCGTTATCTTTGAACTGTCATTCCACTGCACCTGCTTGCAGTGTGTTATTGATCAAGGTATAAAGGAAACACGACTACGCGAGACCCGTGAGTCCACGGAGAAAAAAAAGATCAGACACACTAAGACAGGAGCCCTCATTGCCGATAACATGCGTGTTTCTTCGTGGGCTGCGAAAGGGAATACAATACACTTACTTCGCGCAGGAAAGTTGCCTAGGCCTACCTTTTGACACAGCAAAGTTTCGTTCAATTGTGTTACTAAAAATTTTGCGTCCGAAACTGAGAAAATTAAGTACAACATGATATTTATTCTTACTATATTATTACATCTAATCTTTTAAGACCTAAAATACTTAACTATATATCATAACTCGAGTAGTCCACGGCGAATACCTTCAATCTCGTGTTTAACAGCTCACCACCTTTAAATACAACGACAGTAAGCAGTCTTTCGGAGCTTTCATAAACACCGGGACCAAATTTATGAAACTTCCCCATTTTTTCACCTTTACCTAACAATCTTCCGTCATCACTGAAATGAGGACTGCTTTAAAAAATACTTCACAGAGCTTCAATTCTAACATTTTTTCCCGCTTGCAAGATATGACTATACGCTCTCTGGCATGATAGCCACAGATAAGAAAAACCAATCTAACGAAAGACAACAAAGCCAAATGTTTCGATTATAATGCGCTCGGCGCAGTCTTAGCCTACCCAACCCTCCAGTACATAAACGGGAAGACCGGCAGTTTATACACTTCATAAAATGAACGCAAGTGGAATGCCGAGTTTGGTAACGTTATTGAAGAGCAGTCGTTTTTAGAGCGAGTCAATATTGTTCGCTGAGAATAAGACGAATCCTCATTCGCATCCAGCGACGAAAAAGGGATGCTTGTATTTTTTTTATTTTGCGGTTAAAGCACCGAACCTATTACACAACTTTGCCTTGCCGAGACTGAGCACATCTCGTAACGACATCGCCGGACACTGGTTCTGTTTCTCACTCCAAATAAGTTCACAAACAAAACGTAAATAAATGAATCTGGTCACGGAACTATCCGCGATCGCCCCTTGAGAAATGGCACTGGAGCTTTCCACATTCGCATCGCACTGAAGAAGAAGGAAACTGCATAAAAGAAACGTACACTAGACGGGATAGGAGGGGAAAAAGAGGAAGAGGGAGAGGAGAGAGAGAGAAAGAGGAGGAGGGGGAACGCTCCATGCTCCCAAGGGTGTCTGGGCCGGCTTGTAAGCAAGCATACTCTAGCATATACTGCCAGGCAAAGGGCGCTCCAAGTTCAGCCTTGATCGGGAACGCAACGCGCCTCTACCGAACCCAGTAACCAAGAAAACAAGCAAACAAACAAAAACACAAAAAAGGTAAAACAAGTCACGTCAAAGCACCAACATACGCACGCTCAACACACGCTGGCACGCAAGTGCACACGATACAGGCAGTGCGTCTTGCCGAATCCCATTTCCCCACGCGCAGTCCCTATATCCCTACGGCAGCTGCACCCCCGACTCCCCAGTCTCGCCGCAACGGGCTCGTACGATTCTCTCCACTGAAAGGATTCTCGTGTAAAGCAAGGCTCGCGTACAAAGCTCCTCCCGATAGATCCCGCGTGTGCGGAGCCGAATCGGAGGAATAAAGGAAGCACTAAGGAAAGAAGAAAGGCAGGAAGGAACAAAAATGGGGAAGAGCTGAAAGGGAGGCGCGGCATACAAGGCTCCCCGAGATTGCGCCCAAACAACTCCCTGTTCACGCCGCCCCGACAGCACTAAATAAAAAAAAGAAAGGCTCGCCAAGAACACACGAGGACAAGACTGTAAGAACCTCAGCGCGGCGTTGCCTTGGCGCCCAGGAGGAGGTGCGAACATTGGGGGAGGGTAACAAGGCCAATGTGGGTGGTCTCAATTCAACGGCTCTGTTTTTTTCTTTTGTTTTACTACTCCTTCTTCCATGTATGGGACGGTCAACCCGTTTTCTTCGCTTCTACCGCTGTTGTGTAGTCGCGTAGGAGTGGCTTTGGCGCCACGAATTAATCCGGATGGAACGTCGTGCCGAACCCCCCCTCGGCGCTGAGTGGGCGGAGAACGGGCGAAGAAATGAGGGGGAGGAGCGGAAGGGCTTTGATTACATCGACGGCCACCAGGATGGAGTGTCTAATTTTGGAGTTCCTGGAAGCAAAAGATTTGCGCGCGTCTGTCCTCCTCTCTCGCCATCTTCTCTCTCCATCTCCTCTCTCCATCCTCCCTCTACCTCTTTTCCCGCGCATAATTTATTTCCCTGCCGCCGCGGTGGCTGAGTGGTTATGGCGCTCGGCTGCTGGCCCGAAAGACGCGGGTTCGATCCCGGCCGTGTAGGTCGAGTTTCGATGGAGGCGAAATTCTAGAGGCCCGTGTACTGTGCGATGTCAGCGCACGTTAAAGAACCCCAGGTGGTCGAAATTCCCGGAGCCCTTCACTACGGCGTCTCTCATAGCCTGAGTCGCTTTGGGACGTTCAACCCCCATAAACCAAACCAACTTATTTCCCTGAGCGCAACGCGACTATAAGGCTGGTGGTTATCGATATCGACGTCTGGTGGGTGGCGCGGTCATCAAAGACCCCAACAGTAACGCAAATAGCTGAAAATTCGCTTAGGAAAAAACCAGCCGCTGAAGGAGTTTCATTACTTCACGCGTCTACTGAGGTCGAGCATTCAACTATGCGCAGCGGAGAATACATAAGACATGCATTTGAAGCAATAATGCACTCATAGACAACCCTATCAGCGGGATGATTCAGCGTTGTATTAAATGTGTGTGCGCATTTAAGTGCTTAAATTCTTTTAACCAAAAATAGGATTAGGTTTTGGGTTTTATGGGGTTTACCATCCGAAAGCCACTAACGTTATCAGGGGCGCCGTAGTGAAAGGCTCCGGATAATTTCTCTACATGGGCTTCAAAGAAAATAATGTACATCTCTGTTGTTAAGAATATTGTTAATTACTTCGTCAGATCGTTAGTAGTGAAGTTTTGTGTTACAATACCAATCAAAACACTGATATTACCATGGCGATTTACAACAGCTGGAGATGTTGATTCACCACAGGCAAGTAAACCTTGTGCTACGCGGTTACCTACCGAAGGCGAAACGTACAACACTTTTGTAGCGATAGCTGCACTATGCCATCTCTTCGAGCCTTCAGCGTGACCACCGCGGCTACCCCTGGTCACGTGGTTGGTCACGTGGTGCGGAGCAGCTGTTGCTGCTGGCGGCGCGGCGCGCCGGCGAAACCAACAATGCAACGGCGAAAGCCCGACTTTGCAATCCAATTGAGCGAGTTCCACTCGGCCAGATGTAGCTATCGCGTCACTCCAGGTTTAACCAGAGCTAAACCACCGCCAATTCCTTCACATCTTGATTAGAGGGCCAAATACTACTTCACACTTGATAGTTCTGGTAAAAAGTAATGAGAGCACAGGTCTGTTCATACCGTTACATGTTGGATCCGCGCACCACAATTGCAGTGCGGTGTCTGCGCAGCAGTCATGCATTAAACAGGGTGGGCATAAAAATTCATGCCAAGTGAATTTCCTACACACCTAAGCAGGTATGTCCCAACTGGCAGAATAGTAGAACACCTGTAGAGCCTTTCCCTAATCTTTTTCTCACCTGCCCTACTCACTCGAGGGTAATCCCGGGGCGTAGAAATTCATATGGCACTGAATATTTTACATTGGCTTGGGAACTCTGAGCTCACCTGAATAATGAAGCAGCTAACAGAACCTTTTCGTAAGCAGTGAATTTCAGAAATGAGCGCTTTCGGCTGGTGTCGTGAATAATGAAACATAGGAAGATTTAGAAACCGGATTTTCGCGATACAGTGCGACCATGCGGATAAGAGGCTTTCCTTATATAGACCAAGCGTACGGGCAAGATAGGTGAAGGGCGTGCATTGATCAGCAAATTTTCTGTTTCCAGTCATGTTTTGCTGTTTCCGCGCTATCTGAAGGTAAGAAGCCGGCTCAGTGTTTATTAGAAGCGACAACTTCTCTCCCCCATTAGGAGGAATTATGGCTCCAATTTCTTTCCTCATTTGTTGTAGTCTCGGGCATAGTTGCTGTGACGATGCTGCTTCTGTTATTTCGCCGAGTCACCCCATCCTTCGTCGTCGGTATCCGGGGTGGCCTGACAAGGGTATGGGTAGGTAAACCCCTGCAGTGTAAACTGAAGACCGTTTCTCTTTTCTCCACCCTTCTGCTCAAAGAACAACTAACTGTACAGATAACCCACGCAAGACCTTCAAAGGGCCATGAAATGAAGCCTTCTTTCGCCGCCTATATCCTCGAGGCCATAAACGCCCAACGAGACGGTGTGAGGCACTGGTAATATCAAGGACGAATAAAAAATGAAGCTTCGATTTGGCACAAATATTCGCAGGGATACCAATTCCATTATGTAGTGACAATGCAATTGCATTAGGAGCCGTTGATGCTTTTACTACAGTCAATGGGAATGTTCCGTTTTAGTGACGTCACTTCCCTCCGGTCAATCTTCCAATGAAAACGCTCCGGTCTGGTGACGTCACTTCCCTTCCAGCCAATCTGCCAATGAAAACGCTCCGGTCTGGTGACGTCACTTCCCTTCAGCCAATCTGCCAATGAAAACGTTCTGGTATGGTGACGTCACTCCCCTCCACTCAATCTGCCAATGAAAACGCTCCGGTATGGTGACGTCACTTCCCTCTAGCCAATCTGCCAATGAAAACGCTCCGATCTGGTGACGTCACTTCCCTTCCAGCCAATCTGCCAATGAAAATGCTCCGGTCTGGTGACGTCACTTCCCTTCCAGCCAATCTGCCAATGAAAACGTTCTGGTATGGTGACGTCACTCCCCTCCACTCAATCTGCCAATGAAAACGCTCCGGTATGGTGACGTCACTTCCCTCTAGCCAATCTGCCAATGAAAACGCTCCGATCGGGTGACGTCACTTCCCTTCCAGCCAATCTGCCAATGAAAATGCTCCGGTCTGGTGACGTCACTTCCCTTCCAGCCAATCTGCCAATGAAAACGTTCTGGTATGGTGACGTCACTCCCCTCCACTCAATCTGCCAATGAAAACGCTCCGGTATGGTGACGTCACTTCCCTCTAGCCAATCTGCCAATGAAAACGCTCCGATCTGGTGACGTCACTTCCCTTCCAGCCAATCTGCCAATGAAAATGCTCCGGTCTGGTGACGTCACTTCCCTTCCAGCCAATCTGCCAATGAAAACGTTCTGGTATGGTGACGTCACTCCCCTCCACTCAATCTGCCAATGAAAACGCTCCGGTATGGTGACGTCACTTCCCTCTAGCCAATCTGCCAATGAAAACGCTCCGATCTGGTGACGTCACTTCCCTTCCAGCCAATCTGCCAATGAAAATGCTCCGGTCTGGTGACGTCACTTCCCTTCCAGCCAATCTGCCAATGAAAATGCTCCGGTCTGGTGACGTCACTTCCCTTCAACCAATCTGCCAATGAAAACGTTCTGGTATGGTGACGTCACTCCCCTCCACTCAATCTTCCAATGAAAACGCTCCGGTCTGGTGACGTCACTTCCCTCTAGCCAATCTGCCAATGAAAACGCTCCGATCTGGTGACGTCACTTCCCTTCCAGCCAATCTGCCAATGAAAATGCTCCGGTCTGGTGACGTCACTTCCCTTCCAGCCAATCTGCCAATGAAAACGTTCTGGTATGGTGACGTCACTCCCCTCCACTCAATCTGCCAATGAAAACGCTCCGGTATGGTGACGTCACTTCCCTCTAGCCAATCTGCCAATGAAAACGCTCCGATCTGGTGACGTCACTTCCCTTCCAGCCAATCTGCCAATGAAAATGCTCCGGTCTGGTGACGTCACTTCCCTTCCAGCCAATCTGCCAATGAAAACGTTCTGGTATGGTGACGTCACTCCCCTCCACTCAATCTGCCAATGAAAACGCTCCAGTATGGTGACGTCACTTCCCTCTAGCCAATCTGCCAATGAAAACGCTCCGATCTGGTGACGTCACTTCCCTTCCAGCCAATCTGCCAATGAAAATGCTCCGGTCTGGTGACGTCACTTCCCTTCAACCAATCTGCCAATGAAAACGTTCTGGTATGGTGACGTCACTCCCCTCCACTCAATCTGCCAATGAAAACGCTCCGGTCTGGTGACGTCACTTCCGTCCAGCCAGTCTGCCAATGAAAACGCTCTGGTCTGGTGACTTCACTTCTCTCCAGTCAATCTTCCAATGAGAAAGCTCCGTTTGGTGACGTTCCTTCCTTCCAGCCAATCAGCAATCATCGTTTTGCGTAAGAAAAACGAATGAAGCATGGTTATTTCTTTACTTTATACTCTGACTTTATCCAAAACGCCGAGAAGCAAAGAATATAAGAAAACATCGCGGTGCATTTAAGACTGCACATTGCGAAATGCTTTCAATCGCTTAAGTTTCCCATTTTTCCTCGTAAGGAGTGCGCTAGCAACACTCGGTGATATCACTGCTTTCTTTATTAACATTTTGAATTCCGGCTTTAATATATGGCAAGTAATTTTATTGTTCAGCAGTGTCTCAGGTGTCACTAGTTTGACATGACATTATGAAACACACCGACAATTGCCACTATCGAAAGCAAGCGCCGCCTTAATGTTTCAAGGCGAATAAAAAAAGCAAACATGCTTTCTTGACTTTCAAGGCCGCTTCGTTCATTAACCCCAGTTCCCACAAAACTCTTGGGTTTGAACGCAACTGTTATTCTACCCACGTAGCAAAAAAAAAGACCTAACAAAAACAGAAAAGCTGGCCTACATAACTCGCCGCTGGAAAATTTTCCAAGAGAACTTCGGAGGCTTCAGTTGCCCAACAATTTTTTTCCTTTCCAAGGCCAGCTTGAAGCAAAAGAAAAAAAAACGGACGTGTAAAAAAAGGCAAGACTAAAAGGACAGACCTAATCTACGACGCTGTCCACGCATATGGCGCGGACAGTTTTCAATACAGTCCCCCCTTGGTGCCTGCGTTGCACACGTAGCAGTACTACGCACGTAATTAGGCGAGCGGTTTCGTCCTTTCTTTTTTACTCTCAAAACCAGGAGTTCCAGCGAAAAGCAGGCGGTCTATTCTCGCCCCATCTAGTGTGAGGAAATGAAAGAAAAGAAGATCGGCGCAGAGCCGTGAAAGCTTCGCGACGAAAACACCACCGCAGTGTTTTCGTAATTTTCTTTTTGCTCACAAGATGTCAGGCACAGCCGGCGTACAACAGGTCGCTCTCAATCCCCTATGTTTTATTTTTCTTGCGAGAGCACGCAGAGCGGGGGGCATTCTTCTGAACACGGGATGGAAGTACCTCAGAAATGAGGAGAAGAATAGATGAACTCTCTGAAAAATAGATCCATTTTTTTTTTCATTCTCAAGATGAATAGCCGCTGCCGGTATATTGAAGGCTTAATGAAATATCGATTTTACTGGCCGTGGGCGAGTATTGAGAACGGGGAAGCATATGGAGCGAATCCTATGAAAAAGAGCCAATATTTCGGCGAATATCGGCAACATTAGAACGACGGCCCTGAACACATGTCTGCGGTTGTCTCTCCATTCTTTCAGTATATTTTCGCAATATTTGGGGATGTTTACCTTTGAGAAGAAACTAAATATTTTGAGTATTTCGGTACGAGCTATATACGAAATGTCGAGGGAAATAAAAATGTTTCATTAAACTAAGCCTGTATATATATATATATATATATATATATATATATATATACTCTGATTTTGTAGACACCCACTAGGATGATGAATGAGTGGGCAAACAACTTAGAGCACTTACCAAAAAAGAAACTGTCCGTTCCAGGAAAAAAAAATAAAGGTGGAAAACGTCAAACAAACAGTCAGTCATTCAAGTGAAAGCAGCAATGCTAAATTTAACCCCCCCCCCTCCCCTCCCTCCCCCCCGCCCTTCCCACTTCGTAGTACTGCCTTGCCGGCTTCTCCGCCAAGCACTGACCCAGCGCGGCTCCTATTTAGGCTTAGCGTAGCACGCTGTCGGCACTTCCGTTCTAGGCGCAAGGCCTCAGTTTATCATTGGCTTACAGTTTCGGGTCAACGGTTTTAAGGGCTGCTTCGAGACACCTTAAGAGCCCTAGACAGCGCGTCTCTGGTTTTCTTTCAACGAATGTCCACAATGTTATGCGAAGCGACATCTTTAACGATAATATGATCGAGAGCAAAGAGGAGGAAATACACAATTGCACTAGAAGGTTATACAATAGGATGGCACTATAAATACGAGTAGTAGTAGAAAAACATTCATCCACAAAAAGGTAGAATAAAGAGGACAATATATATATATATATATATATATATATATATATATATATATATATATATATATATATATATATATATATATATATATATATATATATATATATATATATATATATATATATATAAAGTTCAGCACAGAAGAATGTTTAGCTTGGCCAGTATATGTCACATAACGAAAAACATTAAGCCGCGGAGGGTCTCAGATTGGCAAAGGCTGACTACATTTATGCCAGAGCGTATGATCAACCGAAACTGCTGGAAGTTGAAACAAAAACACACCTACCACTAGTTTTCTGATCTATGAAACTGTGCTGAGGAAAATAATTAGTGATTTTTTTTGCCACCGTGATATTGGATTACAGGAGACTTACCTAATAAAATCTGTCTACTGAGGGATAGTCGTGGATGAGACGCTACCATCCACATCTTAGGCACGACCAGCGCTTATCTCTAAAATTAGCGCTCCAGAGTGTGCCGTACGAACAATTAAGTTTGCAGGTCGATGATAGCGAGAAAGCCACAGAGCTATAAGCATGACCCTCAGTGTTTTTCGGTACAGTTAGAACAGCAGGCTAGAAGTGGTAATCATTTTAACCGTAGTCTCCCACACTAACTTCAAAATTCGAAACTGCTGTTTGCCAGGACTTCATGAAAAGAATTTCGGTTACCATTCTCTAATCGAGAGCTTATTATGAGCAGAATATTTGTATTTACCAGGTTTACACAAATTAAACAAGAAAAAAGGCCTCTGTAGCTGAACAGAGGAACTGACTTCAATAAACAGGTACCTAGGTATCTGCCAGACTCAACGCTTTCGAAATGTTTGCTGCATTAAACTAGAGTAGTACTAGAACGATCTTCAGCTTAAGTTAAGGACCACGCAGCGAGCCATGGAAAGAAAAATGATAGGTGTAACGTTAAGAGACCGGAAGCGGGCAGAGTGGGTGGGGGAACAAACACGGGTTAATGACATCCTAGTCGAAATCAAGAGAAAGAAATGGGCTTGGGCAGGACATGCAATGCGAAGGCAAGATAACCGCTGGTCCTTAAGGGTAACGGAGTGGATTCCAAGAGAAAGTAAGCGTAGCAGGGGGCGGCAGAATGTTAGGTGGGCGGATGAGATGGTTTGCAGGCAAAGGGGGGGCCCAGCTGGCAAAGGACAGGGTTAATTGGAGAGACATGGGAGAGGCCTTTGCCCTGCAGTCGGTGTAGTAAGGCTGATGATGATGATGATGATTAGAACGATGAAATACGGCGACTAATTCCTATTAGCAGTTATCAGGAGAGCGAAGACAAACCTCGCGATGAGGGCCATTAATTACTTCGAACGACTCCAACAATGAATGGTAACGGCAGGGACTTTAGAGAGAGTTGAGCCACTTCAACAATGGAAGTTCATTGTGCGAAGTTAACTAGTTCGCATATCGAAAAACAATTTCGAACTCATCATCTAGTCGCCGCTAGTCGTTTCATATTTCAATCAAAGCTCCAAATGGGCGTCAGCCGGAGCTGTGTGAAGTAGACAATAAAGGCGGGTAACAATTAATATGATCTTTGTAAACAGAACAAAAAAACACTCGCCTCGCTGGCTTATATCTTGCTGGCATTACGTATTATAATTTGAATGCAGTGCTCTGGAAAACTGTGGTCGCAGCATGTCCTGCAGTCAAAATGAAATGTGTGGGAAGACGGACCACGCTTGTACTACGACGTTTCTTTTCAGCTTTAAGCGGTTTTCATAAAAACAGGTTTGAATCCCGTCCCACGAGGAGTTGCTTTGCAGTGACACCTTGTGGTTGGAGCAAGCCTTGAAATCAACTTACTACTCGTGCCAAGTATTGATTAAACGCTAAATTTATCAGGATCATTTACTAACAACGCATAACGAGCAGTGTTTTGCTCTCATTCATTTTAGCCACTACGGTTTCTTATCTACTGTTTTGTACTCTGTTGCCACTCTCTCTAGTAAAGCTTCAGTTTTCTAGGGCATAGGGTAATAAAAAAACTCGCAGGACGGTTACGACTACGAAATGCGAGATTCAGCGATAGCGTGACCAGTAGTGTAGTGGTCACGTAATGCGCCCCAGCACCGGCAGTTCCAAACAGAGCCACCCGCGGGCTTATGCGACCAAGTTTGACCATGACATAAGGTGAATGCGCTAATGACCGGTGCGTGCATTAATGACAACCGCCCAGTGGGTGGATGTCATTAATGTACGTAATTAATGCCCCCACCGGTTACGCCGACGGTGACCGCGACGAGCAAACCAGGGACGGGGGCCTAACAGCTCTCGCTGTAAAAATATACAAACAAGTCAATCAATTTCTCGGTTGTGCGAAGGGGCACGACGCATTTTCATCACTGCGCGCGCTAGAACTCATTAAATACGCTTGTGTGAATGAGTACATCCTTCGACGGCTGCAGAAAGCAAACGCAGCGTTTTTAGAGCCTCAGTTATGAACTTCTTGCAGCCCGAAATTCGGCACAGCCCATTGCGGACTCTAATCCCG
This sequence comes from Amblyomma americanum, assembly GCA_030143305.2. Taxonomy (NCBI): domain Eukaryota; kingdom Metazoa; phylum Arthropoda; class Arachnida; order Ixodida; family Ixodidae; genus Amblyomma; species Amblyomma americanum. The sequence continues at coordinate 250,002 of JARKHS020034135.1, forward strand.
ACCTTTCCCGCAATCCCAGCACCTAAGCCCGGTTTTTCAGGCGACGAAATAATATTGCGAAAGCGCTCGAAGACGACTACAGATGGGAAAAGCCCGCCCCGCTGAGTTAATCTGGGAGACAGTGTTGTTCCATGACATTGCGTCACAGTCTTTTTTCTTACATCTTTTCCACCGTATTGGCATTTCGAGCTGAAGAAAAGGACAACGAAAGAGGAACAAGTTTGCATGTAGTGACTCGAATGATTAATTACTTCAGGCAGCGGCTGAGCTAAACTGTCATTTCGGAACCGAATCGGTGAACTAATGGGTGAGAGGAATAAATGAGCGAAGTAAACGAGTGAGCAAATACTTGGGTCAGTAAATGTGGTTTTTGGTGTAATTTGTTCTAGAGCGTTTTCTTTACTTTTCACATACTCAGCGAATAACGCAAACGAGGACGTCAGCAGGTGTGGGATCGAGCAGGCAATTCCTGAAGTCAGCGGGAAAAAAAAAAAACCCTGATATATGGGCAGAAAACGCATGGATGTGAGTTAATCACAGAATAAGTATGCGCATAGGGCTTCTTGTACTAAAGTAGATGTAAGCGTGATTGTTGACAAATGGGCAAGCAGTCAACTTGAGATAGTAAAAATCAAATTTATTTACCTGCACTGCACTCATGAAGAGACAATAAAACAAGAAAATGGCATGCTGAAGAATTTTTCTAAAGTCAACGTTGCGTGTTACTGCGTAAACTGCGTATTTTCGGTCGTACTCAACGAGTACCTTGCTTACAAACCTGGTTACGAGAGCGATGAATTTAACAATCGTGATTTACTGATGAATTTTATGCTTGCTTTGCGGCGGAAAAACCGACTGTAGTGCATCGTAATAACCACGAGTCCCTTCCGTGAATGCCGATTTCTTTCGCCATATGCCTGCATTAAAACTTGGGGCTGGTGTTCACAAATCTTTGGAAGAATAAAAACAAAAGTATGAAAGCCCGAAAGTTAAGTGAGAGCTCGTTAGCTCCGCTTACTTCATTAAAACGTCTCTTCAGGTCGCACAGTCAAGACCGGCGGGCGCTGCAAACAACTGCGTTCACAATCTCACTTTGCTTTCATGTCTGAACATTTTGAAAAGCAACAATCTAAAACAAAAATGAAACGAAATGTTCATCTAAGTGAACACCTCTGTTCGGAATCTAAAAAGTCAAATATTGGCTCACATCTGCAATCGCATTACAAGAAAGTTATATTTCCTATTAGTCTTAGGTTTATCCTTTTTTAAGTGTGGGAGCTCTGCAAACAACTTCGTTCACATTCTCACTTTGATTTCATGTCCGAACATCCTTAAAAGCAAAAATCCAAAATTAAAGAAGAAAAGTAACGCTCATCTAAGTGAACTCCTCTGTTCGGAATCTAAGAAGTCAAATATCGGCTCACACCTGCAATCGCATTGCAAGATACTTAGATTTCCTATTAGTCTCAGGTTTATTTTTTTTAAATTGTGGAACTCAATTCTTGAGCCTAAAAGTAAATGAATAACCGTATGGGAAATAGTAAAAATTAAGAAAGGAGCCTCCGAGGAAATTGAAACCGGTTAAGTTTGTTCTAAAGGACGCTTCAGCATTGTTTTGTGCTGCTGAGTTTCCCGGAAGCTACAACCGAGTCAGTTCACGATAAAGCACGGCAACGTGTAGCTTCTCTCATCTAAGAAAGAAGTGAGCAGGGAAGCCACACCGGGACAATATCTGACACAAGAAGCCAAATTTTAGTGGGGCATCCGTGTAATAAAATATTTGCCAGGAACAGCCAAATGCAATATTACTGTATAAAGCTCAGGGGAGTAGCTTATCAGCCGTATAAAAAAAGAAGTTCCCAGGAACCAGCAACGGGCTCAATGTGTCATAAAGGTAGCGATAGAGCGGCTTTTTGTAGTGCCGCCTGCAGCAACTGCAGTTGGTGAGCAGAAAAGTGTTAACAAAAAAAAAATCTGTCGCACTACTCGGCAAGATATATCGCGGACATCTTGTTTTGGGCTCCCGGCCAGAACTTCGTCCGAAATTGACCGAGAGACAAATTGATATTGCCGACGGTCGAGCGAAACGCGGTTCTGAACCGAAAGTGCCCCTGGGGCATCGCACAGAAATAGCCGCTTCTTCGAACTCCATTCACTTTCCGGCGACGGGAAAGTTTGTGACCGGCCAAACGGAAAACAGCGTTTTGTATCGGTAAAAAAAAAGTTGCAGATAGGCTTCCTTCGCAAATAAAGCTGTTAGTTCAGCGCAGCTGTACCTACTCACTGCCCTCGTCTGTCAGCTCTGCTCTTCTCAAATAGATTGTTACCGACCCAATCACTCAGCAACATACCTTTATCCCCCAGCGACCGCTTGCCGCTTTCTTTTCTTACTTTTTTCCCCAAATAATTTGAAAGTAAATTCAAATGCAAAACAAACTTATTTTTCTGACTCTCTTTGCTGTTTGAGCATACGGCATGTCTTGCTGGAAGTCTATAGTTTACAATTTCTCCAATCTTGCCATCTTTCCGGGCCGGTCTTGCTTGGAGGTATATTATTAATTCAGAAACTAAGCGCTAGGAGTAGAGGCTGCAGCAATTCGTGAATTTTCTCAGAAACCTAATATAAAACTAAACTCCGAGAGAGGCTAGAACAGCAAGAGAATGCGCTTTTGAAAGAATGCGCATTTCTGCAGCTTTCCTGAATGTATCGACGAAGACTCTTTGTTGCTCTGCCAATATTCTCACCTTAGTTGGTGTCTGCTGGGAAGTGTGCAGTAGCTGACGCTCCGAAAGTTCACTTTAGTACACTCGTGAAATTCAAAAAGAGCGCCAAGTGACAGGCGGCAATGTGTGGAAATCGGAGGAAACAGAATGCGAGGCGGCTGGGCGTTCTCGTTTTGTGCGCTCACAACATTCTTTACTAAGTTGTGCCACGTGTCATTCAGGCGACCGCCCCTTGGTCCCCTCCTCACATGACTAAACATTCCACGTTACGCCGTTTTATTTAGTTAGCTTTTGCTAAAATATATTCACACTAGCAATAAAAAAAATGAAATTTGTAAAAGCGTATACCTGGCGCTGGTGTGGACCGGATTTGGTCCGGGAATTACCGACACTGACCGGCACGAATGCTTCAGTGTTTTGAGATCTTAAATCTCTCAACAAGTACAATGTCGAAAGACGCTCCTCCCTTCACATTGCTAGTTTACAACAGTTAACGAAACCTCGACTCGTTGCAGTGGTTCCTCTAAACGCATCCAGTATGACTGCGCTTTAACGCTGCGCCCCCAAACAAAGCACTGCACACAACTCTGCAGGACCCGCTTGCGCTTACAACGGCTCTCGCTGACTTCTGATGAGCGAAACCTCGGGATTGGCTCAAAGTTGTAGTGACGTCACGGGCTACCCGAGTAGTGCATACATCCGTGAATGTTAACACGTCATTGTCTTCACCCCACGCCAGGCGCCTTTAAGGCCGCTTTTAAAGCCTTGCGCTCGCAGTGTCGGAAATATCCGGTAGCCGAACTTTATGACAACGCCTACAGAAGCGGCACTCACATCAGCCTCAAGTTTTATACCTCGAAAACAACAACAAAGAAGGAAAAAGCATAAACACGAGGAGGGCGTATAAACTGCTTTTTACGAGGAACCCGACTGAAGCTCGAGGTCGTGTCCTTTAAGATCCTCGAGGCAGAGAAAGAGCTGTCGGGGTTTAACTCTAGGAAGCAGGCAATGAACGCCAGCTGCGAACAGAGCGCCCCCTGGCAGCGAAGATGAGAGCTCGTACGCGTCGTCTGAAAAGGAATTGCCCCCCCCCCCCCCACCCCCCGGCTCAAGCAACTCATCCCAAGGCCAACAGAAGCAGCAGCGGAAGCAACGGTAGTATATAGTAAGCCCCAGGCCGGCATCAGAGCTGCGCTCCTCGCCTCATCAGTACTGTGCAGCGGCGTGAAAGCTAGAGGCGGTCGCCGCAGCGAGTGACGAGGTATATAGTGCCGGGAGTTTTGGGGCAGCCCCTGCTTACGTTACCCACTTGTTGCTTTTCAAAACACGATGAGATCACTAAAATGCACCAAGCTAGCGCCTTTGTGAGTTCGCCGCGTTGTTTGCACCAGCTTGTTGTTCACTTTTGTGTTGCGTATTATTCGTTGTTCTCTTCTTATGTGAGCTGTGTGCATTGTGCGTAGTGTTGTGATGCGTGCAGTTGTTTGGAAGGTGAATAGAGGTTAACAATACGGAACATCTTGTCAAACGTATACTTGAGTGAGGCCAGGTTGAAACTCAGGAAACAAAAGACTTGCTGTCACTTTGCCGCACAATGCGCTCTGGTACGCCCAGTCCACTAACACGGTCAAAATCTGAAAAGCCAAATCCGGAACAGTTTTTCAATCTCAACGTGTTAAGCTAATGCAACCAACGAGCAGAAAAATTGCACTGCTAGCGAGAACAATCCTCATTGAGTCTTGCTGACTCGGGGTAGGGGCGGTAAGACGGTGGCGCAGTCTCGAGCATGCTCAGTTAGTCATCGTTATAGATGTCATCGTCAAAATGCATTTCAGTACAGGCCAAATGCCTACCCCAATGATTTATATCGACTCTTGGTTCGCACCGCCCATTCCCGGTTTATTCCACCATCACATTTCCAGCAAGCACGGCACTCCATCGGCCTCTCGGCGATCTCAGATATCTTGAGCTCCATCACTCCCTTAATATCCGCTCATGTCAGTCTTTTTTCCTTTTTAAAATCAGCATACCTGATTATTGCCTACAGATATTTAGGGGGGGGGGGGGAGGGGAGGAGAAGTGTTTGCATAGGAACAATCAGAAATATTGCGCGTTGAGTGCCTTCTCATCCTCTTCTCTTCTACTCGCCTCCACCCTTACCCTACCCCGCTCCCTTCACTTCGTGTCATTTCATTTCTGGCACATCCCAAAACGCTACCCTTGTAAGCAGCATTTGACGGCTATTGTGGGTTCTTGCGTGGACGCTGAGGGGGATCTGCTAGGTCGTAGAACTGAGCCGCTAGCTCTCACCTTCAAATTAATAGTTAAGTGCCACTACGTTGGAGCTATTGTTGGCAGAAATATCGCACGACTAACCCAACGTCAAGCCCACGACAACCTCGACTTCGAATTGAAGAGGCTAACGAAAACGGTCCGTCCTAACACGGTGCTGGAGAACTGTGTTCACCGGTGCCCTTACAAAAATGGTCTACAGACAGTCTATAGACTTCTTATAGACTCTGTTGCCTTCCTATAGATATTTCTTTTTGTCTATTCATAGTCTATAGACTGTCTATAGACAAAAGCCTACCAAAAGTGTATGCCCATAAATCTATATATTGTCTATAGACAGTCTATAGGATTTGTATTGCCTATAGGCTGTTCTCTAGGGTTTTTCTATAGAGGGCCTATAGACTTTAAAGACAGAAGTCTATGGACAGTCTATGGACCGTCTAAAGATATTTTTGTAAGGGCATGCACCCAGGCCGGCCCGCGACTATTCCAAGCTTGCTTCTCGCTGCACACTTTCTCACCGACGTAGATTACGGCAAGCACGCCGGAGCGCCAGCGATCTCTCCATGAATGGCCGCCGAGCGAGGGACTCCGCGGGGCGTGTGGGAGGTGCCGTAAGTGTTTGAGCCCGGAGTTGATTCCGCTCTGGGGTTCGCCCCGCTGTGCGCGGCAGGCTCCATAAAACTAGCCGCGGCAGGTCATTCAGGAGCACGCCCCTGCTGGCGGGGAGAGGAGGAGGAGGAAAGAAGGTGAGGGAGAGAAGCGTCCATAAACGCGACAGACGGCGACGACAGCGCGCGCGCACGAGCCTACAACAATGGTCGCCGTGTGGGCGTCTTTCCCTCTCCACAGCGCCGAGCTTCTGCGTTACTCCAGATTGAGATTAAGCGCCCCTGCCGCGGACGGACGGAGCTCGCCCCTTGTTGCCACGGTGCTCGTCTGCTCGTAGAACAAAGGAAGCGGCCGAGGTCACGTGGCACGCCACGTGACTGGAAAAGAACATCAATAGAGAGAGGGAACGAGGGCAATGAAAGATAGAAGAAAGAGTCGTCGAGAACGGTGGCGTTTTTTATTGCCTCCACGTGGCCGTTACAGCTGGAAGGTTCGCTCCTATCGCTTATGACACATATTTCGCTTATAGAATCTGGACAGGCTGGAAACCCTGGGTGTAGCGTGATGCAAGTAGACATAAACTGCCTTGGGATTACGCGCGAATAACGTTGCGTGACGTAACGCGTCCCGTAGATCTGGAAACGGATCCGGGATATATCAATGTTGGAGAATCGCGGTTTTATGTCATGGCGCTGTCCTTTGTAATCGTTGTTGTCGTAGGCGTTTTACGAAAACGATTACGCACAAATCTTTCCACTGGGTAAAGATGGTTACCATAAGCGTAACACGTGGGAGCAGAAGACTTACATGTCAACAAGTTTGCCAAGCAGAATGTCGTCATGATAGGTCCTGGAGGCGAGGTAGGTATTACATACTGTCGCCATTTTTTAAGCCTAAAGATGTGTGTTTTGAACACAGTCTGGTTCCCGTCGCTTTCTTCGGCCACAAAGATAACATCTTAAGCTGTTACCGAGCAACAGTTGACGTCACTAATGAACATTACTGCACATTTTGTGCAGTAATGCACGCCTTTGGCAAAGAACTACCGAAGAATTCACAGGGACGCCTAATTACGTTATGTGTTGGCAATGCTTAGAAGCTGTCGATGCCTTTACCGGAAGTGACGCCACCTCCCTTCCAGCCAATGCGAACTATCGTGTCTAGTGACGCCACCGCCCTCCAGCCAATCAGCGAATTTCATGACCGATGACGCGTTTTATTCCCTAAGAGGCTTCTACTGCCATTGAATTCACAAATGGTTAAATTTGGTTTATAGGGTTTAACGTCCCAAAGCGACTCAGGCTATGAGGGACGCCGTTGTGAAGGGCTCCGGAAATTTCGACCACCTGGGGTTCTTTAGCGTGCACTGACATCGCACAGTACACGGGCCTCTAGAATTTCGCCTCCATCGAAATGCGACCGCCGTGGCCGGGATCGAACCCGCGTCTTTCGGGTCAGCAGCCGAGCGCCATAACGACTGAGCCACCGCAGCCGCTACATTAACAAATGAATCGACTGCCATACAAATGGAAATGAAACGCTGTGATCATTTTTTTCAATTTTATTTTGGTGTTTATGTTTGTTACAACTAGAAAGGCACATTATATTAAAAAGTGTACTGACTGGTGCTTCATATTGTACTTACTTTTTTACAACGTTTCTCTATTTTATTCTTCAATATTAATCCACAAATATACAATATTAATCAGCGTTCTATCATGCCGAAGCTTGCGACAGCTCTTGGGAGGGGGTCGCGGATTGGGAGACGGAAAATCGCGCGTCGTTTAATATGCTCAGCTAAAGAAAGGTCACGGGTTCAGGCCTCGGCGGCAACGTCTGAATTAGGGCAGAAATAATAAGCAAGGCATGCATATCGTCAGCGTAACGAGTTCGTTTTTTACCACTGAAGTACAAAGAAGAAAGCTTTCGTGCTCGGAATTATTCACAAGCAGTGCATTACGAAAACCTCTTTCACATGCATGGTGTCACTGTGTAGGAGCAAAGTTGAAATATAAATTACTTTCCACAGGGGCCTCATTTTGTTTCCCATTTTTGTCATTGTGCTGCCTCGGATCCTGGCTGGCTTGAACACTGTTGTATTTATTGGTTGTACCGTCCCTTTCACCTTTATGACACGAACATTAGTCGCAGTTACGAAGCGTGCTAAAAGTTTAGTTACGTATCCTCATTACCTTGCAGTACTGAAAGCAAGAAAGTTGAAATCCTAGGATTATGAAAACACTTGAGGGAGAAAAAAACAGCGGGCAATGTTTTTTCTGAAAGCAATAATTAATGAGTTTTGCGTTCTCCAGCCGAAGGAGGACTCCGGATCAATTAAGACCGCCTCGGGTTATTATTCAACGTGCACTCTAATACGAGCATGCAAGCGTTTTTGCGTTTCGTCCTCCACCTAAATGAGGTCACCAAGGCAAAGAATCGAACCCACGACTTCGTGCTCAGTGGCGTACTACCACAGCCGTTAAGACAAAGCAGTTATTATTGCGCCAAATAAAAAAAAATGTGAGCAGAAAACTTTTTATGTACGTTGTTTTAAGTACATACATCGTCAGCGGTTCAACTACTGCTTGAGCAAGCATATTTTTTCTTAGTGATGAAGTTTTCGTTTCCTTCTGGAACATTAGTGTAGATATACTTGACTGATTTCATTCATGCATCGAATAAATGAACTGTTTTAAATTCTCTTCTCAAAAGATTTTGAATATTGCGACACAATCAAAAAGTCGATTCAACATAGACGCCATAAAGCCCGGTACTGCAACAACCAAATCCGCCTTTTTCACACAGTTGCTATGCGCATGCGTGCCTCTCCTCCTACAGCTTCGGAGGCTTCACAGCTTGGAACAATCCACTATCTTCTACTGCGCATGCGCAGCTCATGTTAGTGACATGCGCAAGCGACAGATGGCAGCAGCTGTCAAGCCTACACTTGTCACTTTGCAGGCTCAGTACACGCCTCGTTAAGCCGGATCACGCCTACGTCTCTCCGTACGCTTGTTTCCAGTCAGCTTTCGCCCACTCCCCAGTAGGCGTCACATCTAGTGATTAACGGAGATTATAGCCTCCACGTCTATTAAACATCGCGATGTAGCCGTAGAGACTTGCACAAAAGAATACATAAAACCCTTATAAAATGGTCTATAGACAGTCTATAGACTTCTTATAGGCTCTATTGCCTTCCTTTAGATATTTATTTTTGTCTATTATAGTCTATAGACTGTCTATAAGAAAAGTCTACTAAAAGTGTATAGCCATAAATCTATATATTGTCAATAGACTGTCTACAGGATTGGTATTGCACTATAGACTGTTCTCTAGGGTTTGTCTATAGAGAGTCTATAGACTTTATAGACAAAAGTCTACGGACAGGCTATATACTGTAAAAAGAAACTTTGTAAGGGTTAACACCCCCGTCTTAAAATATTTAAGGGTAAACATTCAACAGTTCGAGCTGAAAAGTAATAAGTGCTCGCAACACATCTTTTCGAAAGCCGCTAGCGACGTGTCTTCATGCAAGGTTTGCAAAATGAGCTTGATCGCTAACACGCGACCTCGCAGTAAACGGTCAATAAAGTTGTCCGCTTATATCCGTCGCTCTTGTATCTATCACAATTTAATTTTTAATGCGAGGGGGCTACAGACAGCAACCGAAACGAACATCGTTAAATTTGAGCGAAACGCGCCAGATCCAATATGCGGGCAGCCAAAACGATTCGCGCTGAACCGGTCCACCCCGAAAATGCGGGAAGACAAGTAAGAAATAAAGCCAGCCGCAGTTTCGTAACGCATATTTGCCTTGTAATACTGAATCGCTAAAACAGTGCAGTACTGAGGAAGTTACGGGTGATGCGCAAATTTCGACTGACGCGTAACCGGCTACCTCAGTCAGTCCACCCACGGGAGGTGAGAAATGACGAACCAGACTTTCATAGTTGTTCATGGGAATGAGCTCCAGTCTTCCCTCACAAAAGAGGTCTATAAATAGTCTATAGATTTCTTATAGACTCTTTTGCCTTCCTATAGATATTTCCTTCTGACTATTCATGGTCTATACACAAAAGTCTACTAAAATGTGTGGCCAGAAATATTTAGGTTGTCTATAGGCCCCAACTGAAAGTTTCCATATGATGAGTCCCACAATTCGATATGCCTTCGTAAACTTATATAAGTCACTACGGAGCATATGGAGACCATATCGACAATATGCAAAGCCCGTATGGAAGCTTAGGGACTCGATATGACGTCATACTGGCTATACAGAGAATATTTGGGAATTTTATAGAAGATTTACGAACTCCGCACATTAAACACGAATTTTCATATATTTCTTCTAATCATATAGACTCCATATTCCCATTATTCTTTATGTGCGGCTCAAATGAAACATTTCGTTAGGGTCTATAGGATTTTTATTGCCTATAGACAAATTTCTGGGATTTATCAATTGACAGTCTATAGATTTATAGATAAAAGTTTATAGAAAGCCGACAGAGTGTCTAAAGAATTTTAGTAAGGGTTTTTTCCGGATCTCTGAGGACAGCCCTAGGATCCACAGCGCGGCACCGTTCTAAGGGGGCAGCCTGTATTCTTCAGTTTTCGCAAGCGGCCCCGGCCATAAAGCGGAATCGCTCGGCTCGGACCGGCTCCCGAGACATTCTTTATCGCCTTCTGGGTCGGCTCGTGCGCTCCGAGTAAGGCCGCGACCTCTGACCTTTTGTTTTTCGACCGGCGAGTAAAGAACGAGGCCTGACACGCGCACGCTACAGGCGGGAATAATAAATAAGCAGTCGTCTACACGAAGGCCTAGTTATCTCGCTCACGGAAAGCACCGAAGCGCGAGTGAGGCGTTCCCGGATGACGATGTCCTCTTCGTCAGAAATTGGAGCTAATTGGATCAAGCTCGGGAGGCGTGGCAGGCGTAGCCCTGGGTGAGGAAGTGTTGATTCCTCTTTATTGCTTTTTATTCCTTGATTCCTTTTTGTTTCGCCCTTAATGATCGTGTATGTCCGATCTCATTTCGTTCAAAGCGCTTGTTTTTAAGCTTGAGAGCTCCAGAAAAGGCTTTCTTTATTCATTTCTTTACTTGTTCTTGTCTTCTTGTGTAAAGAATCTAGCATTTCGCTCTCTTCTGCCAAATGTAGCTGACCTCCTAAAGGGTAAACGCTTCTGCTGTGGTGTAGTGTTGCATATTGGTTGAAGCTGGCACAATACAGGATTACTTCGAGAGATAAGAGAGAGGCCTTTTTCTTGCAATGAGCTTATCAGACTGATCGTGACGATTTATTTATCTGTTGTGAGGTGAATTAAATATATTTGCATTTACAAGCGCCTAAGAGGCTTTCAGGTACATGCCGAAGCTTGCTGCATGAAATTTAGTTTCATGTTGCCGAGTTTTGTGGTTTCCGCTGACATGAGTATAGTCAGATACAACTCAAGAACCAAGCGGCTTTTCTCTGTCGAAAGACCACCTTCCAGCCAATGGCGTCGGCAGATTATCATGGGGCTGTTAGTTTGACAATGCAAGTAGTGGCAGATGAAAGGGGATACTTTCCTCCATCCACAGTAGGGGATAGTACTCTCCCTGTATTGTTGCGCCGCTCCCTGCACTGTCACGTTAGCGCCATTGGCTTGAAAGGGGTCCTTTGACGGAGAAAAGCCTCTTCATTCTTGAGTTGTATCCGAGTACACTACTTTTCACAGCGTTTTTTTTAGTTTGCTAGTTTAGTATAAACATTTACCCATTCTTACGTAGAGGCGCGAAAACGTAGTTTTTCATTTCAATAGGTAAAGCGCAGTTAACGTCCTATAGGTCTAAAAAGGTGTCAGATTTAGCCTAGTTTTACTATTTCATTTTGATTTTTGTACTCTGCTACACATTTGCTACACCTGGGCTGTACACGTAATTAGTAGGTTTGTTTGAGATGTTTAGAGGCTTCCCAGATTTCAGTTTAGCACATCCCCCATTGTATTCGTGCTATGGTTTCTGCTACTACGGTCATGCTGCAAACGTTTGTTTTGAATTTCTACAATCAATAAACGCCTTTCTTGATTCTCTTCCCCGCCTCTTTTATCGTATTTCTACAGCTCTATGCAAAATGTGGCTAACCACCGATTTAACAATTTCTACTTAGAGCTGGTGTTTATTCTAAGCTAATCATTGGTATACTGCGAAGTACATCAATTATATGCGTCTTAATCAAGTAACAACACAATTTCGCATCAAATGTAAAAGTTAGTTTTCCGCTCTAAAGTGTTGTGCATCTAAGTTGATAATTTCACTCTAAGGTTCCTGTCACGGTCGTTGGTGAATGATATCAGCGTAGTCTTGTCAGATTAGTGTGCATATAACTACCCTAAATTCACTTTCAGAATCTTTTTGCACAGCAGAACTAAGAAAGTTATTTCATTTCAAGCCAATTGACAGCCTCTATAACTTGGGGAAGTAAGTTAGTAATAAACGACTACCCTGGGTTTTGAGTCTACAGACCGCCAACTATACCAACGTCCCGATAAATTTGTTCCCAGAAGAGGATAGTCACGTCTAGTCGGCTGGCAACAGCCCGATAAACCTATGAACATACGTACGCATAAGCGTTCTGTCCTCGTTTTGGGCTCGTAAAATGGGCGGAAGGTGCCGCCCACGAGCCATCTGTGGGGGCACCAACGACAGAAGCTAGAGTGCTACTGCTCCAGAGGAGCATGTCAACCGGACATTAGGCCGGTAAAAATGGGAGAGGCGCGAAGGTGGTGCCACACTCTACTCGTGCTGACAGCTTCCTGTCCCTTGATCCGCTCTTCATCCATTTGTCGTCCCACGCAGTGGCGCCCCCTGCCTAAGCCGATGCTAGAAGTCAAGCGGGGGTAAGAGGCTTAATGCACGCGACGCAGCTGCTACTTACGCAGGTCAACGCGGGTGCATCCATTTATCTATTTATGTATACATCATACCACGTAAGGCATAAATAAATATCACGCCTACTTTTTACTATGTAAAGCATCCTCTGAGATCTCAATAATATGCGTACACCTCTCCACGTCAGAAATACTGATGCATGATAGCATCTGGGACTATACTTGCGAGGAAGCTTGAAAGTCTCGTTGAGTAAGTGGGCGAATCCGAGACGACGTTACTGTGAATTATCTAAAAGTGCGTCCCACACAGCATCTTCTACATAACTTACGTTACGCAGGAGACGCGTGCTACTAGAGGCTTTTAGCTAACAGGAAACGTATTAGTATTGATGTATACTGATTTACCGGACGCCTTACAGAGGCCTCTTCCGGGCGCAAGCGCCACTGCAGGTGCTCGAACCCGACCGCGGCGGTTGCGTTTTTATGGAGGCAAAACGCTAAGGCGCCCGTGTGCTGTGCGATGTCAGTGCACGTTAAAGATCCCCAGGTGGTCGAAACTATTCCGGAGCCCTCCACTATGGCACCTCTTTCTTCCTTTTTTCTTTCACTCCCTCCTTTATCCCTTCCCTTACGGCGCGGTTCAGGTGTCCAACGATATATGAGACAGATACTGCGTCATTTACTTTCCCCAAAAACTAATTATTATTATTATTATCACCGTCTGGCAAGCCTGAGTACATATATGCTAATACACGCCTCCGGTAGGCTGAAAGCCTCTATTGTGTTCAGTATTCTAAGTCTAGCTCATTGCAATTTTGACGTCACAACCCCCTTGTCAGCGCACTCTTTTCATCTTCCCACCTTTTTTTTCCCGCCACTTGCTTAGTGTGGTGTAGTGGGCCAGTGAGCCGTCGCCACACTTACTCTCTCCACTCCACCTTACATTAAAACTTTCTCTTTCTTTACCACTGACTAAAGATTCAGTGAAAGGCAGAGTGTTAGCGCAGCTGTTTAAATTCGTTTTTTTTTTGCGCCGTTGTACAACAACCACATTGCAGCGAATTTTCGCTTTACAAAATATTCGAGCGGACACCTACGAGGAGCACAGGTAGGAATATATCAATTTGGTGTGAATAAAATGTTCTGTTGTAATTTGTGCACAATTATCTGTAGACACCACATCAACAGAGAATTTTGTGAACAAGTTGGAAGCGTACGTTATCTAAGATGTTGTCCAGGCTAGTGTTGTAATCTGCTAATCGGTATTTTTTGTTAACTTTCAGATTTTTTTTATTCTACTGCATCGAAACCTGTATGCTGTGTAACTTGGAAATTGCTCCTTGGTGTTTTTGTTTTATTTATATGATTCCCACCCTGTACCAGCCCGAATGGGCTAACAGTATTTATAAAAAAAATCAGCTAAAAATGTTGTGTGAGCATTAATCGTCTACAGGAAAACTATCAGCAAGTGAGCAAGACGTGCTTTTTACTTAAACTTATGAAGTATAATCATTGTTTGAATACTGATAATGCGTTCACTTTGATATTGCTGCTCCTGTACATATTCAGGGTCTGTCAGCGCTACGTGACTTATTTTCGCGCAAGTTACTTTTCTGGAAACTCTCCTAAGAAGTTTCTTTCTATTTCAACTTCCCCTACGTATATTATTCTTTGCCTCTGCTCCTGTTAAACACATCGTCGTAGTTGAAAGCGCGTGATAACACCAGCGTTTTATAGCCATTTTTTTTTGCAAGAACACACCCGAACGGTTAAAAATCCCGTCGGTGTGCAAGCATGAAATGCCACCAGGGCTTTAGAAAAACACGCTATACTGGCGGCACAGCCTAACACGTCACTCGGAGCGTATCAGTATCGTCGATAACAAACGAAACACGGTTGGGTGATCTAACTGCATACTGGCGTCGAGAGTATCTGAATTTGGAGGCTTCGCATGTTGGCACACAGACTGCTGCCTCACAGAAGAACTTTTTATTTTCGCCGAGGACAAGCATCAATGCACTTCGATCTCAAACACTTTTTTTTTCCACGCGTTCGCTTCTTCTAGCGCCACTTTGTGTGGGCGTGTTGAACCACGAGCAAAAAGAACCCGGAAAAGAGTTCCTTCACAAAACACGGGCGTACTGAGTTTAAACTACAGAGCAGCGTCACGCAAACCAGCCTGCTTGGCTTCAAATTCATGCACTCAACTTCTAACTCTTCATCCGTGCTCGACTGACGTAGTTAGGCGAGTTTTGCCTTACTGTTCTACAGGCTCCTTTTTCTCTCTCTCTCTCTTTGTTTCTCGGAATTCGCGTATGGTATAGGAAAATGTCATCCGTGTATAACGAACGCCGTTTATAATAACCGGCACGGCACTGAATTCCAGCATTCCGCGTCGCATGTTTGCTCTAGTGCGCGACGGTTTTTGGTGAGTGGGTTGAGGGTCCTGGTTTATTAGCCCCGGGGGCTCGACGCAGACAGTCGTCGCACAAAGCCCCCCCTTCCTCCCCCGGGCACGCCTCTCGCCGCCGACGGATCAATGCGGCTGCCGCAGTATCATTAGCCAACCAGCTCTGCAGTTGCTGCCGTCGACAACGCGAACTAGTTAATTCGTGCTGCGAGGCAATTCTAGCCGCCGGCAACTTCGTCTCGAATTAAGCCTCACCCGTGTAGACGACGCGCTTGTGTCGACAGGAGGCCACTTTTAACGTCGCCAGGCGACAGGGCGCCGAGATAAGCTTCTGGCGTGAACTTTTAACGACCTTGTCGCGTAGTGTCGAGGTTAAACGTCATCTTTGGGCAACGACGATTTGTCTACATGCCGGATTCGGCCGTTAAAGGACTGAACAGTACGTAGCCTGACGATCTGTTTAGTGGTGGGGAGAGACACTATATTGCAGCTAAGCACGCTTTGCAGCATCTAGTAGCGACGAAATCAATGAATAAAGAAGTTAAAGTAGTTAGTGGCGCGTGGTTAGGGTTAACGAATTTCTAAGGCGCTACTTGCCTACATACCGGGCTCTGCCGTTAAAGAACGGAGCAGTGGCTCGCTTAGGCTAGCAGCTAAAATTAATAGATTTCTGAGGTGCTGGTAAAGTAGCAGGGAGGTGCTACAACAGGATTCTGTACACAGAGACACTTACCCGTGTTAAGTATATATATATATATATATATATATATATATATATATATATATATATATATATATATATATATATATATATATATATATATATATATATATATATATATATATATATATATATATATATAAGACTGAAATGGTCGTTCTGTGGTACGAAATATTGTAATGAAACACCCGAGCTTCGGTGATCTTGCCCGTTGCCATGCTTTATTCTGATTGAGGACCGCATCGCGTTATTCAAGTTGTTTTTCGGTGACTGTAGTTGAATGGATCATGAAAAATAATCGACACATTTTTAGAATGGGAGGCAATTTTAGAAAAGGTGTGCGTATATTTAAAAGACTGAACATTAAATTAGTGCCAGGTCTGTCTACGCTGGGAGTTGAACACAAGATTTGGGCGGTCGTATTTTGATCTCGAATAGATAAGGGGATGGCCGCCTGATCTTAAGTCTCGCTTTCGATCAAATGATCCCATGAGAAATAATATTAACCTGCAGTAGCCCCTATATGGCGGCGTGTTCAAAAATACGAAGCACTGACGTAAGGCGTCCAACACGGGGCTTTGAGACCTGCGGCCAACCTTCCTACACTCATAAAACGATTACGCCTGTATGGGAATAAAAAGAGAGTAATATGTCCTAAACACAAAAAGGAGGGTTTCGTTATGCACATGTCGTCGTTGACACAGAGATATTCCTTTTATTCAGCAACCTTTTGCTACGGGAACTTCACCGTTTGCAGGCGTGCATCCGTCACGAAAATATCCCCGATTACCAAAAAATTCTGGGAAGCTGTGCTTGATGCAAAACCTGCAGGTTTAGAGACTGTCGCGCGTGGAATGAAACGAATTAGCCAATGTTGTTCAAAGCATGAATGAAGAGTTTCACGGCGATGCTGATTACTGGTGCCAGAGCTTATGGGTGGTGCTTCCGTTTACTGAGTTTCAGGGGGCGGTTACAGGTCGCACCTCGATTTTCACAAAATGTTTTGTTAGTAATATGATTAAGCAGGTCTTCTCACGTTTATTTGACGGCATGCTTTTTTCTTGAAACTGAAGAAATGTCGAAACAGCGTAGGAAGCGATTAAGTTAAATAATAATAATAATATTAATAATAATAATAATAATAATAATAATAATAATAATAATAATAATAATAATAATAATAATAATAATAATAATAATAATAATAATAATAATAATAATAATATTTGGTTTTGGGGGAAAGGAAATGGCGCAGTATCTGTCTCATATATCGTTGGACACCTGAACCGCGCCGTAAGGGAAGGGATAAAGTAGGGAGTGAAAGAAGAAAGGAAGAAGAGGTGCCGTAGTGGAGGGCTCCGGAATAATTTCGACCACCTGGGGATCTTTAACGTGCACTGGCATCGCACAGGACACGGGCGCCTTAGCGTTTTTCCTCCATAAAAACGCAGCCGCCGCGGTCGGGTTCGAACCCGGGAACTCCGGATCAGTAGTCGAGCGCCCTAACCACTAAACGAATCTGCGCTGTTCAGAACGACAAAGGCACGAATATTTTAATTCAAGTAAAAGAGCACCTAGCTCGTTTTGTCGAGGCGTCGCATATTTGGGCTACTCTGAGCTCATGACTAGCCGGCTACTTGTCCATGGAAGTATGATCATGGAAGACAGTTGGGCTAGTTGGTGTGTATTCGTTAGTGACTGCGACATTGCAACTAGCGTGGAAAGCACAAGGACAGAGGCAAAAGGAACAGACGAGACAGCACGCTAGCTGTCTCGTCTAGCGTGTTGTCTCGTCTGTTCCTTTTGCCTCTGTTCTTGTGCTTTCCACGCTAGTTGCAATGTCGCAGTCACTAACGCTACTTGTCCCTGCCGTGTTCGAACTGCGAACCATGAAAGAAAACTTGACACGGAACCACAAATTAATATGTTGCTGTGACTAAAACACACGTCACTGAATACAAGTGTAGAGCTTATTTTATGTCGCACTAGTTTCTTTCATGCCGTGTCTTCCTGAAAGTTTTCTTAGTTTTTTTCTACATTAAATTAATTTGAAATGGCAATGGAAAAGATGGAATTCAAGCACATTTCATACAGACTCTGTCAAAGCCTATTAAACTTTGTGAGCATTTAAGGTCTCCGAATTCTGTCTCCTTTTATTAAACGTATCAGCTAACTAGTGAATACTGGTGGCTTGTTTGCTCGTATTTAGGGAATAATTCTCTAGTGTGGTTACGTATAGAACAAAGACGGACCCACGGGGACGACTAGACAGATGAAGGTCGTGTGTCTTGTTGTCCCTCTCTATGTGCCTTTGTTCAAAAACAATACTATAATCTGGTCCCCTAAATATTACAATGCTATGAATCAGACTACTCAAAGCAAACATCAGGTAAGTATATGGCAAATATAGGTGCCCAGCGGTTACCACGCTCACCAATCCCGAAAAAGTAAGCCTTTTGAAATCCTATGAGCGCACAGTACCGCGCCATTGTCCACCACAAAAAAGAGCCAATCCTGTCATCCATAAAACAAGAACTTCCACTTCCATTCGGTTCAGCCCCACTCCTCAGCGTAAAATAAAGACAAATGTCACGTGCTGTGTTACAACACCTGGTCGCTTCCGATGTTAACAAAGGAGCTCGCACGGATACTACGCATGGATGCATACTCACACTCCCCGTGGACACATGACTACGATGAAGGGAGGAGGCGCCACCAGTCGGGAAGTATTCGAACCTCACGCAATGTAGGAAGCTACTACCCTTGATTCTCTCACCTTGCCTTCGATTTGTAAAAGCTCTGCACTGTCTCAACAAAGTATGTTTTTGGCCGCGCCATATACTATTCAAACATATGCGGGTCAGTATTCCGGCAAAAATAGTTTTAAACTAAACGGAAGTTGTTTTTCTAAGCCTAAAGAAAAGTATACACAGAAATGAAAACATTGTAAGTTGCACTAGAAAGAGCTTGTGCTGTTTATCCTAGGCGAACAATACTGTTATCGTCGTCAAGCTCTCATGTGATGTTCGAAATTATTTTTCCAGCACCTCCTCTCAGGGACTTCAAAAATAACGTTCTTTCGAAAGTGCATAAAAGAAAACTATAAGGCTTAAAGCCGCGAAGCCTGACCGGATTAGACTGTAAAGAATAATATATGAAGGAAAGGATGTTGGCGAGGTTATAGGGCGAAATCTAATTTAGGGGAAAAACCAATTGCTTCTTCGGGCGGCAAAGAAATTTTAAAGACTAACACAGTGGCGTAGGCGAAAACATGCGACCGAGGTCGAAAGGCCTCATCTTTTTTGGAGGACCTGTCCTTTCTATTTTTTTTTACCGGTAGCTAGAAGATTGGTTTGGGCCCGTGAAAACCAAAGAAAAAACACATTTAAAATAAAAGCTTAGAAAATGTGAGAAAAACATACTCCGCGTTTGACAAGAGAAATTTTTTCCCGGTGAACTGATGTTGTCTTTTCACCAAAGACTCCGTGAACGTTGTCAGCGGAAGCTGTCGCTCATCACTCAAGGGTTTGATTAAAGGAACAGTGTTACCTCCCATGATCGAGGGTTGATGTCACCCGCCCACTACGTCGGTATCAGTTCGCCGTTATCACCTCAAACCCTCGTGTCCCGCCTAACACTAGCCCTGCATCGAAGTAATTTTGTGTTACCTCCTACAGCTATGCTTTTCCATGATGGCGTAATAAGCGGAGTATGAAGACGCTGAGTGAAGAGACTGGTGATGATGACGAAGGATGTACACGGAATCCGCCGACGCGGGCAAACGTCGAACCCCATTTGCGCTGCTTGTTACGCCGTAGCCTGCCTCGTCATTTTCGTTTTATTTTCGTACAAAATTGCAGCGAAAGGCGCTTCAGGGTGTTGGTTTAGTGAGGCTGAGATAAAGTCAAGTTTGGCGCAACAAGATTGTTAGACATACTGTACGCAGCTCATGATCATTCACGCGGCAATGAGAAATATAAAGGCAGCAAAGTTAGTGCATCCATTTACTGATCACTCCATAATTAAGTGCGATAGAAACAGCTTTACGCGTCAGAGTGTACAGATCGTTCGGTCGAGAAGCCGTCGGCGTAGTCGGCATCACGTGTCGGGAATAATCGGGGGCTGCGTAAAAAAGTCGTGTCATGTTAGTTTGTGGTTCTAATGATTGACTTGCGTGTGATAGGCGATGACGAGTTAATTAAATCACTGTAATTTTTATATATATTAAGTAAATTAAAATAGGTAAAGGCGGTTCAACGGTGTCAAAATGCTCAGAAGAAAAAACCAATGCTTGATGATGATAATTAAGTAAATTTAGAGTATAAAATTGATTAGTTAACTGAAACAATAGGAAAAAATGAAAAACACTTTCAAAGGTGCGAAACTGCTCAGAATGGAATGCCAGTGTTTGCTGATACTAAGTATCGGTGTATCGTCGTCCTAATAAAAGAATCTTGTAAACAGCAGGTGGCGAGTCAAAGAACCTAAAGAGTCGCATCAGCATCAGATGACGCACCAAACGGCCTTCGCTATCGCGTCAACTCATAGGCGCAGCATAGGAGTCCTCCAACGTTTTGTGGTGCTTTCTAACTAGTTTTCCGCTTAACGTATGTTATCCTAAAGTAATTTTCAAACTTAGTGAAGAAACCTAGCCACTCTCCCCCCCCCCCCCCCCCCAAAAAAAAAGAACTCGACAGAACCGCGACAAAAATAAGGCAAAATATTTTGTAGTTTTGTCGTAACGCGATATTTTTCTGCTTTTGTACAACATTTTTCTGTAGTGCTGCAGTTTTTGAAAATTAAAATTGGTTTTTAGGGAAAGGAAATGGCGCAGTATCTGTCTCACATATCGGCAGACACCTGAACCAGCGGTTCCGTAAGGGAAGCGATAAATGTTGGACTGAGGGCAGAAACTGCTGTACGCTTCGGCAGTCTGTATTTATGCGGCACTTTTCTGCAGTAATTACACAAAATATTGTGGTCACTACAAAAATACATATTCTTATATAAGTTCCTTGTCAAAAACATTACAGAGAGATTGTTGTGACAACAGAAATTTTACTGCTGACATTCTGACCCAGAATAAGTAGAAAATCCGCAATTTTGTGCAAAAATTCGTTGCCTCTCATTTTTGTCATGACTGTACATGGGCGTATTACGAACGCTGAACTGCATCAGTGTATAGAAAAGCAGAACGGTTGAGGATGACGCGGTAAATTGGGACAGAATATTGTGCTTTAAATATTGTTGACGCAAATAACAGGTAAGATTTGAAGGCGGAATTCAACAACATGCACATTCTTCAAAATGAAGTGGTGATATATGAGATGAGAAGGATTTCATACCTTCCGCAGACACTGCGCCATTCACACCGAGCAGAGCTATGACCATGATCATACCTTTTAAACCGCTCCTGAACTACGCTCGAGCCAAGAACAGCATAAAGCTGCTCTGCGCCCGCTCGGCGCTTTATGACGCCACCACCGAAGGAGGGAATTGACGACTTTAACCAGGCGATGACAGCATTTTCCTGGAGATCAACTATTATGCCATGGGTTAATTTTTAGAGCACTGTAACTCTGGTTAAACAAAAGTGGTGGTTTTTTCTTTCGTTTGCTTCCCTTTTTCACCCCTTCCTTTTCTTCCCCTCCTTTTCATCCCTTCCTTTTCCTTCCGACCCGCCGCGGTGGCTCAGTGGTTAGGGCGCTCGACTACTGATCCGGAGTTCCCGGGTTCGAACCCGACCGCGGCGGCTGCGTTTTTATGGAGGAAAAACGCTAAGGCGTCAGTGTGCTGTGCGATGTCAGTGCACGTTAAAGATCCCCAGGTGGTCGAAATTATTTCGGAGCCCTCCACTACGGCACCTCTTTCTTCTTTCACTCCCTCCTTTATCGCTTTCCTTACGGCGCGGTTCAGGTGTCCAACGGTATATGAGACAGATACTGCGCCATTTCCTTTTCCCAAAAACCAATTATTATCCTTTTCCTTCCTTTCTACCTTCCCTTCATTTTCCTGCCGTCTTTTCCCTTCATTTCCTCCTTCCTTCCTTATTTCTTTCGTTTTCACCGTTTTCCCTTCTGTCCTTTTCTTTCATTTCCTCCTTCCTTCCTTTTCATTCATTTTCTTTCCTTTCCTCTTCCTTAATTACCTCCCTTTCATCCCTTGTTCATTCCGTACTTTCCTCCATTTCGTCCTTCCTACCCCTTCTCTTTCCTCCTTCCTTGCTTTTCGTCCCTTTCCCCTTTCTTTCCTCCTTTCTTCTTTCTTTCTTTCTTGCTTCTTTTCTGTTTCTCTTCCTTTTTTCCTTCGCCGCCTTTCCTTTCTTTTGAATCATTCTTACGTTCTTCTCTGCTTTTAGTTCTTTCCTTCTGCTTTTTACCTTTCCGAATTTCTGTTTTTTTTCCTTATTCCTTTCTTTCCCTCTTCCTTTTCTCTCTCTCTCGCTTCTTTCTTCTCTTCTCTGTCTCTCCCTATTTGCATCTCTAGAGCTTCGCATAAGCCCGACACACACGCGTGAGGCTAAATGCGCCCGCTCCTCGTCCCGCGTTCTCTTCTCCACGCATAAAGAACGCCGGATCCGCTTCTGCAAGCGTCAATGGCGCCGAGCAGCAGCTCCGCTTCCGGCCATTTTCGCGTCGTTTATGCGGCGTTTACGGGCGGCGCTTACGGCGTCCACGCGAGGCCCGGGCCGCCATCAACGCGGCGCCTTCTTTCGCACTTGTACGCCGCTGGGAACCTTCTCTCATTATTCACCCTAGCTCGGCGTCCACGGTTACGGCAAATTCAAAACGACAAAGAGTGCAGCCCAACCGCACGCGCGAAATCCGCTAAGGTCAAGGATTTCACCACGACAACGTGTCTTCATGAATATATTCATTCATGACGAAATATTGCTGCCCACGTTTGAAGAATTAGCCCTTCTTTCGACACCTTTACGCCCGTTACATTGGACACCACAACCGCAGCGGTGGCCTACAGTAGTCTGAACATTAGCCTCGCATGCGGGAGGTGCGGGGTTCGATCCCCAGTGCGGCCGGGCACCCACCGGTGGTGCAATGGGTACAAGCTTTCCCCTGCCTGGTGCTCGGCTTCTTCAGGGTAAAGTGCTTGGGAAATGGGTCTTTGACACCACCTTAAGTAGAAGAAAAATAGCGGTTGCCTTCATGGCGCTCTTTGGCCACAGATGCCCTTGCGCCATAAAAATCCATCATCATCATCATACTTTCTACACCAATATGCCCATTGAAAACTGCTCCGAAATGCGTATGCTATAACAGTGCATCCCTGCCTTGAAAGGCGCGCCCAAAAATAGTGCTTGTTCGGGATATCCCGTTCTGAGCTCACTACTCATTGCAAGAGCTTTAAAAGAGTGCCTCAGTGCTTATTGTGTTCGGCAGCAGAACCAAAGGTCGCGGAGCAGAATCCCAGCAGTGCCAGTCATATTTCGCAGGAGGCGATATACAAAGCCATCCGTGTGCTCTGCGGCTTGGATGTAGAAATAAATCCGGAATCCTCCCCTATGGTGTCCCTCATAGCCCGAGCGCAGCTTCTCGACGTTGAACACCACATATCAGTTCCTGGCGTCGCTGCTCGCAGTTCGGCGCTTCAAAGAATAACGTGCTTATCGGCAAACTGGCTTCTAGAGAGAACGATGACCAGCAGCTGCAGCGGCAGCGCCTACGCACAGCGCGAGACGAGAGCCCGAACTGTTCGAGCCCGGACCTGCGTTTTTGTGCGCTGCGCAGCTTTTCTGACCGACCTTCTCCTACCAATAAACCTCGTTTTAGATTGCAGCAGTACCCCTTAGAGCGTTCACTACAGTAGTAAGAACCCTATGGAACCCTTATCTGGGTCAGAGCTCAGCTTGAATTTTCAACGATGCGATGGTAGTGCTGTGCTGTCTTCCTGCACTGTCCGCTCTCTATACAGCGCCCTTTTTTTCTAGGCCAAGCTGTTGTTGTTCTGCCCAGGCGGAAAATCACCCTCCCACGAAGAGGAATTGGTAACACAAGAAAGGAATCAAAGGCAGATATTATAATATCTGCCTTTATTATTATAATATTATTAGATATTATAATATCTAATACCGCGCCAAGGATATGGCATCTGGCACGACGCGCCATCTTGTGAAGTGCGCATGCGCCATATTTCTGTGCGTCAACTTCTGGTTTCACCTCCCGGCTGTTCTGAAACCTTTTTGAACGGCCATTTTTTTCTCCAAAACATCTCAGAATGCATCCTATAATTTAACACAAACCCCGGAGAAAACGATAAGTGATTTTAGTGCTGTTAATGATTTGCTTAAAAAAAGTAAGAAAATGTATAAGTTGAAACGCGATTCGGACCGCTTTCTTTCACGTTCAAAAACGCAACGCCAATTCATTCCACTGCATTAAAAAATGGAGTAGCCGTGTTTAGTCACACCCAGCAATCCTGGACAAAGGCATTTGTCAACGGGAAAGTCTTTATGAACGCAATTTTTTCATACATTCTAACATTTCCCTATAAAAATCAATATATCCGCATATCTTCCCTCGGCAGGCTTGCATCTTTCCATTAACGTTTTTGCTATCGTCAAAAACGTTCCGCTTATAAACTGGAAAAAAAGCAAAAATATTGCTACGGGTTGGAAGAATGGGTTATTACCTTCAATATTTTTATAACACTAACTTACAACATTCCAACATTCAAAATTTTTTTTTCAAGAAGGCTTGACATGTGTGCTCCTGCCTTTTCCCTCAAGTATTCTCCAGTTTTTGTGCATGTCCTGTACAGGAATTACGCGCGCGTAAATGTCTGGTTTGTCAAAGCTAACTACTATTCCCTTCTTTTTCCCTCTATTTGGTTCCACTATTTCCCTCTTTTTCCCTCTAGCATTCTATATTCAGATGCTATTTAACATTCATACAGCCAACTGCATTTTCTCTCACTTTTTGTATGTATACGTACAACTCGCCCTCTGTAATGTCGCTGGGCCTGAGGAGTAATGCAAATAAATAAATAAATAAATAAATAAATAAATAAATAAATAAATAAATAAATAAATAAATAAACTGTTCACAATCGCTTCCCCTGTCCCACAGTTCTTATCCCCGTTACCCTTGCCCCTGCTTCCCACTCCTTTATTTTTGCTTCGCGCATGCGCAGTGCAGGAAATCGCGCGCCGGTGTATGTCTGGTGTGCCAAACCTAACCACTTTTCTCTTCTTTCTTCCCTCTTTTTGGTCAATGTTCACCATCGCTTCCCTTGTCCCCAAGTCCCTTGTCCTTTGTCACCATTGCCCTTGTCCCTACTTCCCATTCCTTTATTTTCGCCAGGGCTTTTTTTTTTTTTTCACTTCCTTTCGTTTTATCCAGCTCTCATCTCCAACTTCTTGGGGCGTCGCCCGAGGAGTTTCCTGAGCAGTGGCTGATAGTGGGAGGCAAAAGAAACTGCAGGGCCCGGTTGTCTCCACGCGAGATGTGATTGGGGTTCCCGGCTTCCATTATTTGTCATTGCTCGGTTAAATGAACACTGAAAAGGAGCGTGGAGCAAAGCGAAGGACCTGGACACAATGCCGCGGGCACCGACACGACCGAAGCTTATTTTGTCGTTCGGACGTGGCTCCTTCTTTTCAAGCGGGAGCGAGGAAAAAAGAAAAAAAAGGACAAAAAAAAACGCCAAGGCTAGAGAGAATTAAAAGAAAGAGGAAAGAACGAAAGAAAAAGAGAGAAGGAACAAAGAAGGGAAGAAATAGAAAAGAAAGAAGAATAACAAGTTGAAGGAAAGAAAGGTCGAGAGGAAACCAAGGAGGAAAGGAAGAGAAAGACAAATAGGCAAACAGAAAAGATGAAAGAAGGAATGAAGGAAAGATAGAACGAAGGAAAGAAAACAGGAAGTAAGAAAAGAAAGAAGCAAGGAAGGGAATAAAGAAAGAAGGAAAGAGAGAAGGAAGAGGAAGGAAGAAGGAAGGAAGGAGGAAGGAAATAAATGAATGAATAAATAAATAAATGAAGAAATAAAGAAAGAAAGAAAGAAAGAAGGAACGAAAGGAAGAAAGAAAGGAACAAAGAAAGGAAGTAAGTAAATGTGAAGCGCGCTCTGAGGAGTGGCTTAACGATGCAAGACGCATGCCTGTTCAGCTAAAAGCGAAACTAGCCACGCTAACCATCAGGCAAGCGAATGGAGAAGAGAAAAATATCGCTCCGCTGTTGAATGAATCAATAATAGGCGCGCAGAAAGCTTGGCATCACTAAAGAAAAATATGTACTGACTGAGCAAGCATTAACTGAAAGACAAATACTAGCCACGCTTCAGCTCGTCTTTTTTAAATAAAACACAATGAACAAAATCGATGACATGCAAGCAACTGCACCTAAATAAAAACAAAAGAACCGGGCCAAGACCCGGTGAATGATCCACAGTCGATCAACAGCGCAAGCGCGCGAATCTAACCTGCAACCTAATCCAGCACTTTCCGTAACGGCCACGCAGACATCACGCCCGTACTGAAAACAAAACCCGACACAAACAAAGGTTCGACTCAAAGATGTAACGGGCGACATTGAGATGTAGCGCGCGGACGAGAAAGCTATATGCAAATGAATCACCGTGCCGCAGGGCCGCTCCCGCAGCTTAACTCGCCGAGAAAGAAAGACTTTACTCAGCAAAAAATAAGACCACCAGCGCCATCGACGCATTCTCAGGACCTTGCTGAAATTCAAGAAAGACCATGGCGCTAGAGGGGGGTCAACGCTTTCGCTCGCTCAAAGCACGGCGGCTTATTACAAAGCACAGAGAGAGATATACTCGTCAGACGCACCGACTCTGTCGCGGAGCAAAGACGAGGGGTTGCTCAATGCAGGCCATATTTTTCTGCGAGGCGAGGCAGATATATAAATATACCGCGGCAGGCGCAGCTGGCGGCTTTGGGGCGGATCAATGCTCGCCGCCGAAGAGACCCTTGGGGGGAAAGGAGGAGAAAGAGGAGGGGAAGGGTGCAACGCGGCCGACAGAGAGGGACAATATGCAACGTCGTCGCTGCAGCCCGCAGATCGCCCGCGTACGCATCGCCGCACGCAAATGTACAGGCGGGGGGGATCAGGGTCCGCTATATAGACGGCGGCAGCTCCCTCTTACAGCATGCGTGATTTGGCACCGCGTCGTCGGACGATGATTGTCCCAGCGACGCCCGGAGGTTCGAAGCAGGCTTAGTTCCAGCAGGAGCTTTGGAGGCGGCTGGGCGGTGGAGATGAAAATTTATTAGTGAAGATTTCGAGGTTGGCAAGGGGCGGAATGATTGCTCGAAGAAACTTCCTTCGAAGAAGTCCTTCGTATATTACGGACAGGCTTAGTCTTTTCGAGGCAAACAGGCCAACGAATATGTGCGAACACCTGTACACTCTAAACTCGAAGGATTAATGATGGATTAAGCTGTCCTCTTGCACAGTCTCTTTAATGAAAAAGAGCGCTAGAGGACGCTAGAGACGCAAGTTTGATAACTGCAGTATTCACTGCAGGGTCTGCGTGCTAGCTTGATTTAGTCAGCCTCCCAAAGAGACCTGACCAAGCGTCGGACTCCAGAGCACCTCTTCGCATTGGGGCCTTTGCACCAAAAGAGTGTCTTATTCTCTTTAGTCGAGCTATTTCGACATCCATGTAAGGTCCGCAGCGCCCTAGCCAGACTATTGAACCGCGCTGACCACGCACACAGCTTAAAAGTGTAGAAGGTCTGACGATTTGGCGGTTCATGATAAGGGTAGTCACAGCGTGTCTGTCCATTCGTGCTTTGACTCTACCTTATCAAACACTCGGCGTTGGCTCCTATTTTGCGATACGCGTTCTCCGGTTTAATTCATTAGCTCGCAAACCACCCGTCGTGCTCGTTTGAGCAACTGCATAAACCAGACTGCAGATAAACGTATAGATAACATGTTAGCTGGATGGGTCAATGACAGGCTACCTCTAGCAGCAAAGTACCTATAACATAAACCCAAAGACCAATAAAACACGAAGAGAGGACAGGCGTCCTGCGGCTTTTATCTCGTGACCCGGTTTGCGTGTTGTTGTTAGAGATATGTGAACGCGTTACGTAACCGGCTAATGAAAGAGTGCGCTGCGTCGGACAGTTCTTGCCTGGCACTCGAGAATGCCGTGAGGCCACGTGTTCGACCCTAGTAGTGGAACTGGGTTATCTGGAGTGCCAAACCTATGGACCAATCTTCAAAGGAACAATATGCTTGGATACCAGACACTTGAGCCGCTAGATTTAGGGCGAGCAATTTTGAAACGAAAGCTACACTACGCTAGGTAAAGCCGATTTCGCCATGCGTTGCTGTTTGACCTTCAAGTGAGCCAGAGGTCAAGTGTTGCTATAGGCCTTACTCTATTTGGTCCACCAGTGTCGTACCACTTGAGATCTGACCTTAGATTCGCCGGTAGAGGGCGGTAGAATAGGCCGCAGCGTTCATTGGTGACCAACCTCTCGCGATCAACCATTAATTTAACTGCCATCTGCCAGGGTGGCAGGGTGGGCGCGCTGCCTATCCAGTGTGCGGAACGCACTCAACGTTACAGACGCCAAGCCGCGTCTATTTGTCCGATACACCACAGCTTTCGCTCCCTAACCAGGTTCTGCAGTAGTTAAACCGCAGCAATTTTTTTACAAAATACTGAGCTTGACAGCAGCAGACTGCTCCAGGCCTTCGCCCCAATGGAATGCTTAATGAGACAATGAGGACAACTTCATCGAATTGTCATTTCTGGAAAATTGTCTCTAAAATGAAATGAAATTCGATTCTAAGGCACTCTCCGAGTATGTTCGTGATTTATCGCTGAGAAAATTGTACTTAAAAACTTCCTCGCCACTCGATCTCAATTTATGACGTCTACAGCGAAAACGACTCCGTGATCACGGTTATGAAGTAAATGGTGTTGAACCCTGGCCTCTGGGATTCGTGTCTGAAAAACTGTGCTGCCGACGTACTGCAGTTTACTTGCGAAACCTACCGGTGATGCCGCAACTGCATTTTGTTCATTGACGTTATTCAGCTTCAAAAAGCTGCGTTTCCAGTGAAGGTAATGTGTTTGCCGTTAGACCGCGGTAATCGATCGATACTAACGAACTTCGATTTGTTCACAATGTCCCTTTAAGGACTGCCTCCGACACTCTACAAATCACATTTGCTGTCCCTGCGTTCCAAACTCAGCAGGAACACGCTTCTCTCAGAAAGGATCGCTCGGCTATTTGTAAAAGGTGGTGGCCGGGCCACTTTATCCACCTTTCTTGCCATTCTTTCAAGGGCAGCGCTAGATTACGTTTCACAGGAACAGGCCGCCCCTTATAAAAAATTTTAGACAGTCTATATATAGACTGCCTATAGACTTCTATCTGTAAATTCTATAGACTCTCCATAGACAAACCGCTAAAGAACAGTCGATAGGCAATACAATTCCTATAGACAGTCTATAGACAATCTATAGATTTATGGCCTTACACCTTTAGTAGACTTTTGTTAATAGACCGTCTATAGACTATGAATAGACAAAAAAATATCTAAAGGAAGGCAATAGAGTCTATAAGAAGTCTATAGGCCGTCTATAGGCCATTTTTATAGCTTACGAAAAGAAAAATTATGCCAGTAGATGGCTCAGAAACACAGAAATGATTGCTGCGACAGAAGGAGATGCCCAGAAAGATGACAAGAGGTCGAGAGAAGACATCTTGAATGAAAGAGCAAGTCGGGTGTTGCGACACCAGGACAGTTCTGACAACTACTACCAGCAGCAAATGAAACGCGAGTAAGAAAACTGCAGTGCTGGCAAAAAAAAAAAATCTCGTACACATTACTCCCTAGAGAAGAAACACAAGTGATGTTGATTTACACTTGTAAAGGGCAATCTTTGTGTCTTCGATGAGAAATTCAACCTTCGCTAGCACTAAGCTTCGCCCGGCTAAAATCTTTTAATTCTGATCTCGTGTTTCAATTCTATTGGTCGCTTTTTATTTGTTGATGACAGCGCGTTAAGTTCATTAAGGATACTATATGAGCAGTCCGAGGGAAAAAGTTCATCGCTTATGCGAGGAAACTTATTCCCTGACTTTTTTAAGCGTGTATGCGCAGATAAGCGGGTGAGCTTGCTCGAAAGCGGGGTGAAAGCACGGGCTTGAGTGTCGGTTGCGGTTTATGCAGATAAGCTAATGAACAGAATGGTTAGCCTGCGAGGGAATGGACGTAGTTAGACGCCCCTTATCGCAGAACAGACGCTGCATGTGTGGTCGGCGCAGTCCAGTATAGTCCAGTTAGTGAGGTGGTGGCTGACAGGAGGTGTCGAAACGGTTCGGCTGAAGAGAGATAAGGCGATGTGGCAAAACAAAGACCCAGGTGCCAGGAGTTTTGCAGACATCAGACGCTTTGGCTGCACCGTTTCGGACAGTGAATGTATTCACGCGGTGAATGTAGTAACGGCGCATCGCTTTACGTGCGCTTTGCTTACTTGTCCCACGAAAGATCGTAGACAGCGCGGTCATTGCCTACGAATAGAATTCGCTGACCTATACCGAACCTGTCTGCAAAGAGATTGAACCCACTGGATGACCAGACGGAACAAAATCAAATAAAGCAATGCGCGTTCTTTCACAGTGTGGCCTAATTGGGCAAGGGTGGGCGGAATGAAATGGGTTAGTTCGTTTACAGAACACCGGTATTCTGAGAGGAGTCTGGCAGGGAATGTAAAGACACCCCTCGAAAATGATTTTGCACAAATGTCATTCAAGTATGATAAGCTGAACGTCATTTTTATGGCGATTAACATTAAGGAAAGGCGCGCGACAGCTTACTGGTTTCCGAACTTTTTTAGACAAAAATGATCTTTGGAGGCAGGGGTTGGAGGGAATTCTTTTCGTCATTGCAAGGGCCAAGAAAATATTATAATTAGCGAAAGCGGCAACGCCAGGGTAACAGAGCCCGTGTATAAGCGTCACCAACACGAATATATTAGTAAAGGGAGAGTGAAGATTGACCATGTAGGAAAGATCACGAAAGGGTTTTAACTCTATTGCACTTGACATACTGTACGAAAAAAAAAAACCTAGAAAAGGTTCACGCAGGACTCGAGCGCGTAAAAACGAACGTGAGGTGTATATGAGGCTTACTTACAAGGGTTATCTGAAATGCATTTTTCCAACAACAACAACAAATAAGGCATTCCTGCTTTCCGCACCTGTTCGAATACGCGAAAGTGCCTTGCGCAAACCTTAGCTCCAGACCTTCTTCGAAGTAGACGTCTCTCAGTAAAGTGAGCAGAAGCGAGTT
This sequence comes from Amblyomma americanum, assembly GCA_030143305.2. NCBI lineage: Eukaryota > Metazoa > Arthropoda > Arachnida > Ixodida > Ixodidae > Amblyomma > Amblyomma americanum. Next base: position 280,924 of record JARKHS020034135.1, read on the forward strand.
CCGAAAACCTTGCTGAAAGACGTCTACTTCGAAGAATTGTCTGGAGCTAAAGTGAGTCGGACAACAGAAAGGCTCGCTGAACCTCACCGCAACAGAATGTGCCCCGACAGAATCCTACGTTAAGGCACGTTCTTTTCATTTTGTTTTCTGCCCTAACGCTCACCGAAACAAAAAATAAATAAACAGAACCGGTCGTCCAGAGCGGCGAGAAAGCCTGTGTAAAACTACATAGATAAAAAGAAAACGAAACAGACGTGCACAGCTGTCCCGCTGACTATCCCCGGTAAATGACCGTCCGGACGATATGGCCGATCGGTGTTTACGAGCGACTGGCTGCTTTCCCCCGCAGACGCCCATCTAACACCGGCCGCACAGACCGAGGATATATACGCAAGGTGCGGCATTCATGCATAACACATGAGGTTGGACAAGCGCAGGCAGGCTGTGTCTCTGAACCGTTCTGGAGATGCGGGTTGCGTAAGCAGGGGCGACAGCGTCGGTGGCAGGCGCCGCCCCGCGGTCGTCGCCGCAAACACGCCAGCGACGGTCGTGTCCAGCGCAAGGCTTCCACGATTAAGTGGGTCACGCGTCAAACCTTCGCCACGTGCCGCTTCCGTCACGCAGCGCCCCCAATCGGTGGTGTGTCTCTGTTGGGAGACGAGCTATATAAATCGCGGCTTTCCAGAACGGTGCAGCATTGGGAAAGCTAGCTCGGGATTCAACGAATCAGAAGCGGAGCTCTACAAGCTACCTGCACCTGACGACGGTTCCTAATCAGCCGGAAGTTGCTGTGTGCACGTCAACCCTCCCTGCTAGAGTTACGATTGTCAATTGCAAGTCGCTCTTGGGGCGCACCGCCTATCGGCTTAACAAGACTCTGTACTGCGATTCTTATTTGTACGATTCAGGTGACAACCTTGCTAACGCTGCACTCTACTTATAGTGAGTAGAGGGTGGACAAAGGCGTTACCACCGTTCGGTCGAGTCGATATGCTCTGCTAAAGAAAGAGTGACTGCATTGTGATGTGGTAAGTGGGTGCCTCAGCAACCAGTCTGACAGGCGTGTTTGGCTGTCCCTGCTTAGATCGAAGTTCTTTCCTTGTCGCATTCATCATTTCCAGTTCTGTCTGTTTGCTTGTTAGAGCTTCATTTTCCCTCTCCTTTCTTTTTGCCTCCTTTCCCATCACGTGCTTCCTTCATCGACCTCGTTATTTCGTGTTTACGACGCAACAGAGAACGGTTTATTGAGGGGTGATTGACAAATGCACCACTCTGGGGGTAAAAAAAAAAGCTAGGCAGCAGGAAAATTACGCAATGCCTTGAGGTAATCTTTAATAACACCGTTTTGTAAGCATGTTAATGTCGTAAGGAAAGCGGTTCCTGTCAATAGTGTATAAATGAAAAAAATTCCCGCTGCCCTTTTGTTCCTAATTGGCGCCCGAAGCAATATGGAGCGCATTTTTAGAGACAAAGTCCAGCAATTTCTGCCAAATATTCTGAAAATTACAAACTTGTAGAATACTATTACGGTAACATTGAAGATGATGTCTGTTCTTCTGATATGTTGCAAAATCTTTCTTTCAATGTGTTTCCTTCGGTCGCATCGAACAACAGAAGACGGATAATAACTATTTTGTCAATGATTGTTCGTTCCTTAATGTTCAAGCCGGTAACGACGCAACTACTTGTCTCGGTATTCCAAGAGTGAACAGCTTTTCCAGCTGAAAATCTATTTAATGATGTTTGCTTCATGGTTGGTACCATTGCCTTGGATTACACGCAGTCGTCAAGCTCGGATTTCGAGTTTTCGAAAACTTTACTGATGCGCTAAATAGGTGAGAATGCTCTGGCAACTCTCCTCGAATCCTGAGGCCTGAATCGCCCGCTTCTCTGCGCCCGGTTATTCTCGCATTCCAGAGCCACGCAATGAAACGACATTAGGCTCACCAAACTAGATTTGCATATAGAGTGTTTTAGTTTACCTTCCCCTTTTGACTGCTCTAGTCGCTGGCAGACAGGTAGTTTAATCAGTTCCAGCGAATTCCTTGACAGAGAGGCGGCCAACGCCTTGTATACTGCTGAGTAAAAAAAAAACGCGCCTAATTTCGCTGTTCCTGTTGATTAAATCAACTTGACTGATGCACTCAACGTCACTGATAACCTTGACAGGACTCTGACGCAGAATTCCTTGCGCCTAATGCTTGCCAATAAACTTCGAAAACTATAAATAACAAATCACTTTTCTAAATGCTTTATGAAAACCGCGACCACACTATCCTAGTTAAGTTTCTGATCTCTTCGCATTAAGCTATCGGGCAGCCTTGGCTGAAGTCTCCTTCTATCCGAATTAATTTTATTGCCCTAAGAGAACATCGGTCTTACGTTCTCACCACTTCTCACCCAACCACATCTCATTTTCTTGGTTTCCGCTGGAATGCCGATCAACTTGACTTATTTTCTAAGACGCGCTGCTGTCTTTCCATTTCTCTTATTTTAATTTCCTAAGCTTCCTTACTGTCATTAATCGATTTGATTGTCCCTTTTAGTTCCCTTCGCTGTTTTGTACCAGAGATGAAGCTCCGACTCATCGCTTAGAGAAAAACTGCGCAGAGCCAACAGCAGGCCGAGAACTTTGTCCCACACAGAAGACGTCCAGCTTAACCTTTCCACTTCCTTGTCTGTTCAGTATGACCGCTCTGACGAGCGCATCCGGAAAAGTTCGGTCTCGAAGTCGGTGCTTAAAAAAAAAATCGGAAGACCGTGTTTGCTCAGCGCGCAAAACTCGTTTCCTGCCGAGATTAATCTCGGATAACGTGATTCTCACGTCGCGATAGAGACTGTACGGACAAAGCTGTCACTTCTTTTCATTTTCCTCCTTTCCTCTTCCCCCAACAGGAACTGTCGCTGCTGATGAGTTCCTCCGGTCTCTGTCGGGCACGTCGGCAAACACGCAGCTCAGCGATTTGCTGCCGGGCAAACAGTGCCTACGTCGACATCATCTTCGCAATCCGCGAAAGCAGCGCCACACTGCGTCTGTGGACAAAGACGCCGTCTCAGCGATGGCGTCCTGACAGTTCGCGGGGCCGGAGAGACAATTGGTTTTCAACGCTCATCGCCATCAGCGGATCTAGTTCTGCTGAACAGGGACTGTGCGCTGAGGGCCGTCGGAGTCCAGAATAGGATGAACGCCGATTTGGGCTGTCGATTTGCTTCGTGAAGATGGACGTGAAAGGGAGGGAACTGCGCATCTGTCGAGTTTCTATCGTGGCGAATGGGAATGCTCGGCATTGGCGCTGGAGAGCGCTAGGCGTGTGTTCGCATTGCGCATTAAAAAAATCGATGATAATATAGCTTAGCACAAGGAAACAAGCTTAGAATGGAAGGGAACGAGTTGTAAGTTCGTCGCTCTGTGTTGGTGTTGTTGTTGCGTCTCGTTTTGAAAAAAAGTTAAGCGCGTTGAACCATCGTGAACGACCTACTAGGCCCAATTCTCGCTATTTTAGGGAACTGGAATTGGATGAAAGGTATACAGAAAAACAGTAAGGAATCAATGAAAATTTGTAGTACTACTTTGCAGTATAATGAAAGTTTAGTAGTGCTTTTCTCTAGTAAGTACATAAAATTCTGTTGTCACTACAAAAATATCTGTTGTAACTACACGTTCTGGGTCAAAAACATTACATAATATTTGTTGTGAGGATAAAAACATGTCTGTTGTATTTTTCGACTGGGACTGCCGTAGCTTTGTCCAATATAGAAAGAACTTCTGTTGTCTTCAGCGTTCCTTTAAAGAATCGGCGGCATAAAAGTAGGGCAAACATGCAACGAGAAATAGCCCGAGTGTCGCACTTACTTTAGCTTGATCTCATAACACAGTACGAAAAATATCTACCTCTGGACTACCTGTAACCACGGAACCGAAGAGTTTGTTATGTTAGTTAATGGGGTTTAACGTTCCAAAGCGACTCAGGCTATGATGGACGCCGTAGTGAAGGGCTCCGGAAATTTCGACCACCTGGGGTTCTTTAACGTGCACTGACATAGCACAATACTCGGGCCTCTACAATTTCGCCTCCATCGAAATTCGAAGACCAAAAGAAGGTTCACTGAAAAGCACTAAGAGACGAGATAGGTGGTTACTACTACCACCCGTTTCAAAAGGAACGCCCATACCCAAAGAGCTACCCACTCGGCTGTCTCCACGGCGGGATTAGACTCTGCGTCACTGAATACATTCCTTCCAAATGGTTGCACAAACGAAACCAAATAACCTCTTTGCTTATTCTTTTTCTTATGTTTGAGCGGCCTGTATCGAATAAGGTGCCATTTTGATGAACTTTTCGTGTTCACGAAAACTACAAACAGAAAAGTAAATCCGATTCACAATATCGGCGTTCAATATCGCACTGGCGAATTCTCTAAATTTATATAATTAGGCGAGAGGCCAGGCTCTTTCACTGAAGCCGGCCAACGGCCGTGCCTGCAGCGTGCCCCGGAAAGCTTGTTGCGCCATCTGTCGAGTTCATCGAACGATATTCTCGTATCTTTAGGCTCCTTCCGTCCATCCGTGCTATTCTCAGACAGGGGTCATGACCTAAAAGGGAGACCGTGAACTTATCACTTTAATTCTGGCAAGGGTTAAGAGGTCAGTCAGAGGTACATGCCTCAAGCCTCGTATTCTCAGATCATCACTCATGCAGCAATCATGCATGCACCGAGAAGGTTTGGAGTATTTGCACAGAACTTGTCTTAGGTAAGCAAATCATACAGCCTGGCCTGCCCTTCTGTCATCGACCCTTACGACTGTGCTATGGAATCGTTGGCCTTGACGATTTGCGAGAGGCCGTATTGGAGCCACGTTCAGTCTTTGAGAGCATCTACCTAAGATGTGTTTTGTCCTAAGCTGCATAGCTCACCGAGACTCTGACATCATTATTTCTCTTCATATTAATATTTGATTAACACGAAAACAACAAAGTCGTCTATCACTCATGAGCGACAGCTGCCCTGGTGTTTCAACCCATAAATTGAAAAAGAAGAAACAGCTCTGGGACACTGATAGCGAAATTGATCAGCTGACAATAAAATAAGTATATTGGCATAGATGATATCAACTCAAAAATTTTGATGAACGCTAAACTAGTTTGTTCTAGTATTTTTGTTCACTGCGTTCACAGTCCTTCTCTCAAGGAAATATACCAGACGACTGGAAAGTGGGGAAAGTCGTTCCAGTTCACAAAACAGGAACTCTCCTTTTAACTATCGCCCAATTTCTTTAACAAGTGTACCCTGCAAACTTATGGAGCATGTCATTTACAGTAAAATAATGCAATTCCTAGCAAAAAGAAATACCTCCAACGCGGCTAACATTGCTGAAAATGCGGGGACTGTCATGTAAGCTGCGTTAGTCGTGCAGAAGTATGTAGTGTGCCAGAGACTACTCGCACTTTGCGTTCACTCATATTTTTGCTTGTTAGAGTCGCGTACATGTGCCCTCCTCCCACTTGGCTGCTAGGACTCGCTTCCCATTTTACCTCAATCAAAAAAGAACACTCCCTGTGTATCACATGGGGTCACGTTTAAAGGAAGCTCGAGAGAAGTTTTTCGAACGGCAAAATTATGTTTCCATTTTTTCTTAGGCAGTTCACGTAATCTAATTGCGTCCCTGTGCGACAGAATCAAAGGTTGAAGTTTTCTAAGAGCTCCATTAAATAACACCATTCCTTTCTTTCTTTGACATGCGCAGGCCACTTGTATAGAATATATGTGCAGTTTTTAATCCGGTTGTTCGCATGATTGCTGTCGCAAATGAGATGGTTTAATCCGGTTGTTCGCATGATTGCTGTCGCAAAGGAGATGGTTTCTCAGTGTAATCTCAGTATTAAAAAGAAAGCTGTCCCCTGACACTAACACAAGTAAGTATGGATACAGTAATTTTCTCTAGCATGTTAAGATTTCGTTCTTAGACTTCGTGCTAGATACTTAATACTGACAATCACTGCCGCTGAACAATGCACCTAAGGCTTTCCAAGTTTATTCCCTACCGACTATATACCCTCAAACCGCCGTTGCCAGCCTTAATACACATACCGTAACGAATTCTTCGAGATTGCGTTTAAAGAAAAACGGACGCCAAGTGGAATTGCTTCATGATATGATGTAATTCCACGAACAAAAACGTTTATTTTCTTTAGAAAGACAATTTTTTTCATTTCAGAATGCAAAGAGCCTGATGAATCCGGTTGCAGTACGTCCATAATCTGCGAGCGGATGTGTTGAATAACACAAAAAGAAAAGAAAATAGAACAGGCCGCTTGGCATTTGAATACTGAATGTCACGGAGCGCGATATAATTCGAATGGCGAAACATGACTTGCGTGCCGAAGACTGCTGTGACGACTCAGTTCTCCCGTTGACGTTGCACCGCGACTTCTCAAGAGGAATTTTCCTGTCAATTGGCACATATGACTTCATTCGCGAATGACAACGCCGCTAAGAGTGGCAGCTATTGAGTTGACTCACTAAAGAGTTATGAACCAGATGAAGCGACATCTCAGTTGAAAGGGACTGCTCGTGACAGACGGAGACATTTCCATATCTGGCATACGTCTTTTACTGGCCCAGCTACGCCCACGTCAATGCAATGCGTGGGGCGCCGCAGCCACAGAAAGCTGTGGGCGCAACGCGAGCGCGTGTCGACAAACCGCCAACACGCGCGATGCGTGCACAGGCAGTGCGGTAAAATTTGCTAGCATTGCGTATTCTCTGAAATCCCCTTTCGAAGTGGGTGCGATTTGCGTCTTTGCTTTTTTATCCCTGTACATATCAGTTTTGGGCAATTACGCAACGGAATTGCGGATATCGAATGCTGAAAGTATCGTAATTGATACATTTAGCATAGCGCGTACCGCTACCCCACTCACCGCGCGCAGCTGTCCGCCACTGCGCACGCGCTGATTGGTCCCGACGCAACAGGCTTGCGAGCTGTTGACGGGTGTGTGGCGCCATCTAGCGCCCCTTGGGCGATCTGCGCATGCGCAGTGGTGGCTGACGGTACGCTCTAAGCAGTAGTGGTACGCGCTATGCTAAATGCATCCAACGTGCAAACTATACCACCTCGAAGATAAAGTAGAGTCTTGAAGGACATCAAATTGGTCAGCCAGAAAATGCAAAAAAAGAGGGGAAGAGCTGATGTTCATGTGTCTATAACCGCGACGGAGGCGAAATCAAAGGCTTCTAAACGTTGTGGCCTGAACATTTAATCCAGTTTTTGGGTATTATACAACAAACTTAATTATTCGGGGGTTATCATCTTAAGTTGTCCCCTGCACAGCTGCACAGCCATGGACCAAAGTTTAATAATAATAATAATTGGTTTTGGTGGAAAGGAAATGGCGCAGTATCTGTCTCATATATCGTTGGACACCTGAACCGCGCCGTAAGGGAAGGGATGAAGGAGGGAGTGAAAGGAAAAAGGAAGAGGTGCCGTAGTGGAGGGCTCCGGAATAATTTCGACCACCTGGGGATCTTTAACGTGCACTGACATCGCACAGCACACGGGCGCCTTAGCGTTTTGCTTCCATAAAAACGCAGCCGCCGCGGTCGGGTTCGAACCCGGGAACTCCGGATCAGTAGTCGAGCGCCCTAACCACTGAGCCACCGCGGCCGGACCAAAGTTTGCAGGATGCGGATTTGCGGATTTGCGAAAAAATAATTCTACCTTGCTTCGCTAGCCAGTTCGGTGGTACTCTTCTTGCGCGGGCATGGTGCGGGCATATTTCATCACAGTTATATGCATTTCATTGGCCTGCTATGCCTAAGAGTGCCGCAATAAATATTTTCCGCTAATCTGGACCTCGCTTTGTCCATGACTGTAAATCCCGAGCGTTCTTCGAGTTTACATGTTTGTGAACAGAGCAAGTATCTTTTTCGTGAAAGAATATCATTATCTACTCTGGCGTGCCCTCTAATAATGGTCCTACTGCAATTAATGGAAGGACCTTCTCGATCGCCGAAGCATACCCTATCAGAGGAAAAATTACTTCTCCAATCCAGACGTGATCGGACTACAGAATAATCACGACTGTAAGAAAACTCACATCTTCCAAAGCAGCGTATTTTCGTAAAGGCTATTACATCGTTGCAAGGAGAACAAGCATATGCTGGCCATGTGTTGGCGACGTCACAAAGAGCACTGGGCATTAAGTCCCACTTCCTTGTTCACTTTGTGTTGAGAACTGGAGAGTTAGCTTTTGCAGGAGGAAACCAATAGCTACGCTTTTAAACAAATTCAGTCAGAGCACATTATCCGCACATGTACAGAGCTCAGTTGTCGTTTAAACTGTGTATAAACGAAAGTTGGGATTCGATCCGCTTCCTACCCTACGACGACGCTCGTCTGGTTGTGTGGGACTGATAAATACGATGTACTATGCGGTAGACAGCGATGAGAAGCCCGTTGGCACATGACAAGAGATTCATTCCCGTTCATTTGAAATTCTTAAAAATTTGTCTCACCACTATGTTCTCATGCAGAAGGAATAAAGTAGGCCCATAATACGTTAGCGCCAAAGATACTATTTGCCCCCTCGTCAAGCGTCTCACAGGAGTTTGTCTCAGCAGGCTTCTTTCCCTTCGTGACAGAAAAGGGCACGTCCCTTTTTCATGTGTACAAGAGGCTCGTAAAGGTCTCGGAAGCGTCACTTTCACACGAAGACAGAGTCAATGACTGCCACCTCTGCATTGCTGTTGACCTCCAGCTGTTTAATGTCTCCATCATTTCTCTGTTCTGCTTGGTGTCCGCGTCTGTCACTGCAGGTTACTCTTTTCACGTTCGCGCAAATACATTCTATCCCTATCTGGAGAGACTAGGCAAACATAACCCCTGCTCGCGACAAGAGATACTCTTCTTCTTGACGCGAGCAGCCCTGGTTACGAGGAAGGGTCAATGTTTGCGGTAGTTCATCTGACGAAACCTGTCCCGTATAACGGCAGCACGAAGGGGTCAAGAGCAGCGGGGACGTTAACATTGGCTCGGTCAACCCTCAGCTAGCGGTCGTGCAGCCGCGCGCTCTGCTAGCACGCTCTGAGCAATCGACTGCTCGCTTTGCGAGCTTACATTTCCCGAGGACTTTGAACGGTCCTTCAACCAATGAAGATAACAAAATGTCCGCCTCAAGTCTCTCGAGAACACCGCGTGGGTTTGGCGTTTGATGTTATTGACAGTTGGGCAATACGAATTTGGGTAAGCCCCACTGCGATCCCGTAATGTTCAACAAAGTTACGACATGCGCAACTTCTAGATGAGCTTCTAACGCTACTTAGCCGTTCTTTCGTTATTTTTTTTTCAAGAAGAATACGACTGCCGAAACACACGTTGTACGCGTTATTTGCGGACTGCTCTGCGTACAAAACGGAGGCCTCTAACCTTTCTTACGGAAAGACTGAACGAGACTACGCACACATTTGAGTGGACCAGCTTTTTAATGTGCTACACGAGTGGTGTACACTAGCTCGTCTGTCGTCCCATGTCTATAGCATCTTGCTACGGCCATGCCAGTATACTGCCCCAGCCCGGGTTAAGCTAGGTCTCTACACTTACAAAAATGGTCTACACACAGTCTGTAGACTTATAAACTGTACTGCCTTCCTATATATATATATATATATATATATATATATATATATATATATATATATATATATATATATATATATATATATATATATATATATATATATATATATATATATATATTGTCTATTCAAAGTCTAAAGACTGTCTACAGACAAAAGTCTACTAAATGTGTATGGGCATAAATCTTTAGATTGTCTATAGACTCTACATAGGATCTGCATCGCATATAGATTGTTCTCAACTGTTTTTCTATAGATAGTCTATAGACTTTGTAGGCAGAAGTATATGGACAGTCTAAAGTTCTTTAGTCTAAAGACTGTCTAAAGAAATTTTTGTAAGGGCAGCGTAGACGCGAAAGGCATCGTAACCACTATGCTTCTCGCATGTTGTTTACATATACCTCTTATGCGTTATCCACAACGCAAAGCGGAGAGGCAGGTCTAGCTTGCTTCTCCGGGGAGGAAATGGGTGTCACACTGTTCCGTGCAAGACATGGCTTTTCCTCGAGGGAACGAGGAGATTCGAAGGGAGGCCTCATGGCTTCTAATAATAATAATAATAATTGGTTTTTGGTGGAAAGGAAATGGCGCAGTATCTGTCTCATATATCGTTTGACACCTGAACAGCGCCGTAAGGGAAGGGGTAAAGGTGGGAGTGAAAGAAGAAAGGAACAAATAGGTCCGTAGTGGAGGGCTCCGGAATAATTTCGACCACCTGGGGATCTTTAACGTGCACTGACATCGCACAGCACACGGGCGCCTTAGCGTTTTGCCTCCATAAAAACGCAGCCGCCGCGGTCGGGTTCGAACCCGGGAACTCCGGATCAGTAGTCGAGCGCCCTAACCACTGAGCCACCGCGGCGGCTTCTAAAATACATCTTTGACAGCTTGCTGGACTCGCAGCTAACCCTTGGTTAATTCCGAGTCCCGCCAGGTTAATTCGTGCCGCTCCGTTCTTGAGCCGTACCCGAGTATAGATTAACGAACTGTGCCACAAATACTTGACCGTAATTAAATATCTAAGCGTCGTTACTGCTGCAGAGATCCCAGGAAATATCACTGAAGGCTGACTCTGCCTGCAGCCAACAACAAGCCAAACCCTCTGGTAACGTGCAGCGCAATGATTAAATTATGAAACCCTGCGCTTTTTTTTTCTTGATATACTTTTAGAGTACTCGGCTCCCATTATCTCCGTGGCCATGTCAAGCTGCCAACCTTCACCCTTCACGCTAGCCATCTTGTCGGAAGCGTGCCCTCGGACCTTCAATTTGGGTCGCCGGACTCGAAGACAGGCCCGTTCTATTTCCTGACGTGAACTGCTGGGCTCTAAGAGCGGAACAACACAAGGAGTACCAGGGAATGCGGATCGCTGGTCGATGCGTGCTGGCATGCCACCGAGCGGAAATTAGAAGGCGTAGAGTGCTCGCGAGCGACACGGTCGAGCACAGGCGAACTGCGCCTCCTGATTTCCGCTGTCTGATGGACCTCAGTGGACTTGACCACTCTTTCATGGTCGCCTCTTCGATTCGGATCTACTTGTACTGGATCGGAATGGGGTGCAACTTCCTTCCATTAACTGCATGTTTGTTTGTCTCTCCTGAATCGAATAGACAACTGGAGAGTGTACAATGACAGCAGGTGGTTAGAATAGAATATAAAAGCACAGTGGGAACGTTTTCTGTGCGAATGACCGGAAAATTTGCGAGCCAGATGACGCGCATGGAAGATAAAACGCACACATTAATCTTATGTCGCTAAAGTTTAAAAAAGTTACGCATGTCCCCAGCCCTGTCCTTTTATACAACTGCATGCGTTAGAACTCTCATGTATGCGCACCTCATGTTTCGAAATACTGGTTACATTCGTGTCACTGGTCGCAAGGATTGCCCGCATTATGGATGCGCGTTCTCGGACGTGTACCACATGGTGTGGGCATGCGCCTCTAAACCTGTTTACCCCCCTTTCCCTTCACCTACCCGAGAGAGCTG
>JARKHS020034136.1:0-87433 GCA_030143305.2 Amblyomma americanum
TGCACCTCTAACCCTGATTATTCCCTTTTCCCCTCACCTACCCGAGAGAGCTGCATGGGAGGCTGCCCTGCTCGGCTGCTCTACGTTAGAGAGCCAAAGAGCCCTCGTCGCCAGGGCCCGAGCTGCCGCGGAAGCCACAGGGGTCCCGGACTGGGGGCCTCTCCTAGAATTTGTAAAGGGCTGGCCCTTAAAGGGGCTCGGAAACTCCTTCCTAGGAGAGCACATTAACTCACTTATTCACTGTACTGTGTTGCCATGAAAACCGGAGCCAAATAATACTCCTGTACACGCAGCAGACGACCCACAATCACGCGTCAAAGTTGGCGAGCCCTTCCCGGCGACATTTTCATGCTCGCACCCTCCTCCGTCCCTCGCATCTGCGTAGACAAGGTTTGAGGTGGCCATTGGTTAGAATCTTTCGGACGTCAGGCAGCTACCCTGGCTGCGGCCAATAAGCCGCTTATCTCCGGCGGGTCGGAAAGCTCCGCTCTCAGAGGGGGGTCGGCGAAGGAGTGCCTGCCTTCCAACGTGTAAAAAGTGACGAGAGGAGAGGGAAAGGCGCGAAGACGCTGAAATTCAAATTTTAACTACAGATAACTCAGCTTCTACAAAGCGTGTTTAAAAAATCCTTGCTGGGCACTATTAGTGAAGCGGCGTGCTTCAATATCCCAGGCATGAAACAACTTTATTAGAGCCCCCTTCACAGCCCCTTTAAGGCCAGTCACTACTCTTCCTGTAAATAGCCTCGAATAAATGTTTTCCACCCCCACCACCACAATGATTTACATATTTTCTCAATTCGACTCCTGTGAATGTTATGGTCACTTTTATCCCCAGTTCTAATCCATTTCCGTTTTTCAGAATTCTTCCCGCCGGAGTACACTGTACCTTATCTTACTTTTCACGGATAGTAACGGATTAATTACTTATAGCAGGAAAAGAAAAATTGCGCATTCTCTGCACGTCTCATTTCTGGATACATAAACCCTCAGAGAAGGCAGTGTGAATGAGGGCGTTATTGGTATCATATGTGGTATGGTCCTCATCAGCAACGTCATCATCAATGAAATTACATCAACTGAAGAATAAAAGACTCTCGCACTGATCCAACTTAACCTTGTCTTGCGTAACCTGCTGTCACACTGTTTTCTAAAACTCCTTATTCTCATTTGCCCATTTGGTTTTCTGCCGCACCTGCCACGTTTACTTTCCGTTTCTATATTGCACCTGACGTATGTTAGGTGGTATTTAACTGGTCGAATCTGCAGGTGGGCTACAAAGGGTATTGTAGTTTAGGGATCCGAATTAATTTCACCAACCTTGGGGTCTTTTCGTGTACACCGGCATAGAATAATTATTTAAATAATTAATTAATTAAGGAATGAATGAAGTATGCGCTAACCTTCGCCTCCAACATCGCACAACAGAGATGCGTCTTTTGCATTTCATCTCTGTCGAAATACGTTCGCCGTGGTCGAGATTGGAACCTCCGACCTTGAGCTAGACATCCGAACGCCGTAGTCGCTGAGCCATTCCTGAGAGTTTTAGAGAATTACTCAAGATTTGCAAGGCCAGCGGAGAGCGTGGCTTTTGTGCCCGGCTTAAGGTGGGAGACACCCCTGGAGCCAGTGAGTTTCTCAACATTACATAGAGGGAGAAGTGGCGCCGCCGTCTATGCGAGTCTCTTGAAGAGCACTTCATACACTGCGTGAATGTCGGGAAGAGGAGACTTTGTCTTTGTCCTGGCTTGTGTTGGATCGATGCACTTCTCCTTGCGCAAATTAAATTATTTCAGTACTACGTCTTTCATTCTGTAATAAATTCAACTCAGGCGAAAATGCGGTGCTGCGCTGCCTTTCTTCGAGGTTTTTCCCGAAAAGAATCATACTGCTGCGCTGAACCTCTAACGATAGCCGAGCAAATACGAAACCTCAACTTCCCGGCATTCCTGCGCGCACTTTTAACTCTAGATAACATTGAGAAACTCTATGCCTGCAGCATTAAAACGAGGCTTCACCCGCAGCTGAAACCAGAGATGAGAAATCGCAGAGGTTCTAAGGCCCCGGTCTTTCTTCAATTAATGTGCGCCCATCTGCAGGAGGCGTCACCTTTGACCTTATAAACTTATAAAAAGCGTTCGTAATTTAGACACAGTGGGTTACGAAACTATAGACCTTTGTTATGAGGGCTCACTGGCCGTCGCCACAATGCTCGCTGGACTGTGGAGGGCACACCGCGCTAGTACATACCGGGTGTTTCAGCGAACATTTTCAAAAATTTTCAACAATAGGCTTTTCGGGGCCAAAATGTGGCTTCTGCGGCATAGGAGTACCAGTGTTTGCGGACACCAGAAAGTCGCTGAATCATCTTAGGTAGTAAGCTAGTTAACTTATTTTTAATAATTCACTTTTAAACTAGTAGAGTAATAGCCATATAAGTTTTAATAATTTATAAAACGCAATTACCCTCGGTGATGTAGCTCGACAAAATTCGAATTTTTTCACCGGCTACGTAGAGTGGAAAGGTTGCTTTGCCTGCATGCTTTGAGAGCGCATGTATTTTCGCACGATGCAGCCAAATTTTGTCGAACCACAGCAGCGAGGGTAATCGCATTTTCAAAATTCTAAAAAGTGATATGGCTATTACTAACGACCGGCTAAAATTCTAATTGCAACCAGTTGCCCATCTTTGGTATTTAAAGAGTTAATTACTAAAAATTAGTTAACCAGCTTATGACTTAAAAAGATTTACAGATTTTTCTGCTGTCCGCCAACATTGGTAATACTATGCCGAAAAAGCCATATTTTTACGCCAAAAAAAGCTATTTTTGAAAATTTTTCAGTGTTCGCTGAAACACCCGGTATATCTATCGGGGCAATATTGCCTTTATGCGGTAAGTAAAGACGGGAGTTTTTAGTTAACCTATTGCGACGTCTTTAACCACGAATTGTGCAACTATCACCGCGAAAGAAATCAGCAGTGTACGATGACGCTGCTAAAAGCGGAGGGCCCGCTGGCCATTTTTGAAAAATCCGTGCTATCTGTCCACTCACAAAAGCATTCGGTGTCTAACTTTGAGTAACTGCAGCGACTCAGGTTGTCAGTAACTGTCTCTTCAGCGTACTGCGTAACTCTCTCTAAATTAGAATATAGGATGATTCCTCCGCATTCCACTAAGAATGAATTTGCTGGAGTCCTTGTCCATTTCATGCTAAGAACTCTGCAAACCACTGTGTGAAGTAGCTCTTGTTTTCTTGTTTTATAGTTTGCTGTTATGTTTCACACCAACGAGATTAATGCCATTTTCATCTGACCTGACGCGTTCTTTCACTAATGCACACTGAAGGGCCTTAAACCATAATTTCGTTTGCGTGATATAGAGTAACCAGGCAGCAGTATATATATCCTGTAGTATCAAGGCATTTGCGACGATGTTTAGAGTCCAGGTGCTGCAGGATTGATTTCGTACGAGAATAGGGAAAAATATATATAAATTGGGAGCCACTCTTTCGAATGCGTAACATCAAAGGCGTCTTGCTCCCAAATATCATTCGCAAATTTTATTCTACCCTAGCAGCCCGCACCGTCTGAACTCTCTCCACACCAGTGATCAAAATAATGAGATCTCTTCGGAGCTCATGGAATTGAGAATATAAGCGTGTTTCCACTCTTTCTGAGAGCATTTTTTTTTGGCGAGGTTTTGTCTTTTGGATCTCGCCGATGTTTTTGGAGAATTGCGCTACGGGTTCTTATTTGAAATGCATAAAGCGCACATCAGAGACGTTTAACGTCGCGTGCATCAAATGAAATGGGAGATGCGCATCTCTGCGTATTCGTTTTGCAAGAACACGGAGACCAAATTACCGTTGCGGTGAATTCAGCACAAAAACGGGACACAAATTCCCGAGTCACGCAAGAATACCAGGGACAGCTGTTAAAATGTCCTTTGTCGCTGTTTCCAGCTTTCCCGAACAGAGCGAACAATGCTTTTGAACTTTAAATGAAACTTTCTTGGTCTCCAGCCTGCTTCTTTCTGACATGAAAAAGAACTAATCGAGGCCGTAGCTGTGGGTGACGTCGTCTTTTTTCCCCATGTGAACTAAGTTTCTTATAACTACCAGAGTTCTTGGCAACCCTCGAAGACACAGTACGCCTCATAACTCAAACCGGCAGCGACTTGCGCTCACGGAGTTAGTAAAGTGAGATTCCGTTTAATAACAAATGCCTTCGTTGTTGACGACCTTAGCCGTGTTATGTCCCACGTTTCACTTGTGGTACATAGTGTAGAAATGGGAATAACTTTAACTGCTTCTCGCAGAATAACATGAGTGACGTATTTATCTAAGCAATTTCAAGGAGTATGCAGCCAGGAATGCAGCAGGCCAGCTGAAGGATAAATTAATGAGAATGTTAGCACAAAGCAAGCAACGATTTCTTTGGGCAGTTGTTTGCCGCATGTAAATATTTAAGGCGAAATGAAAAGCTGGCTGCAGAAATGTTTGCATGTTTCCGTGAGGAACTGTCTCTCAGCGTAGTTTTCTAAACTTAAAGGGAAAATGAGGAGAAAGGGAAGTTGGCCTGTACCGATAAGGTGCCGTGTTCTAAGAACAAAAAGGCCAGTGTCACTGAGAGCATTTTTAAGCTAGAAAAGACCAAAAAAACTAAATTCAAGTATCGCCTCCACTGGTCGATACCGCGACCAAAACGCGTGCGGCTACAAATGAAAGCTATGCAGCTTCTTATTAAAGAAAAATTCGTCCTTGTCCAGGGTTCGAGCCCGGCACGACCACTTCATCGGAGCGGTTGCTCTATCAACCGAGCTAACCGGGACAGCTAGCATATGGTAAGGCGAGAGTGAATTGATCAATAAATCGAAGTAGGAGCAGTGTCGGTCAAATGTGTTGGGGGATTCCCCAAGGTAGACTCGTAAGAAGATTCGTAATGTGTAATTTGTCCCTTATTGCGAATCTAGGCCACCTTGGAAGATTCCCGTCAAACATTTGACGTGCACACGGAGGTTTACATGTGGCATCCCGTTAGAAACAACGGGCGCTTCCAACATGGCTGAAGTGTAGCGTTCCCGTTGCTTTCTCGTTAAGTCTTCAGATGCATTCGCGTGCGCGCTTAAAAGCAAGTGAGAAACTACCAACAATGTAAAATCCGCCTATGGAGTTATCTTCCGAATCGCATCACCTTGCATCGCAACCGTGACACTTGCTATGATCATCGAGCCAAACATCTTGCCAATAGCAACCCCTAGCACACTGACTTCGGTATTCAATAATGATAATTTTCTTTTCGTTCAATCTCCCATGGAATTTTTCAAGTGTACTTTTTTGGATTTTGGTAGACATGCTCGTGTCTTCTTTTTTATCACTTATTTTCGTTCCATGATGCTTTCTTTCTGCATGGATTTTGTGTCACTCGTGATAAGTAATCTATTATTTGAAGTTAGTAGTATTTCTACTTAAGCATTGTGCTGTTGTTTTCCTAGTCATTGTTATACGCATATATCCTCATTGCAGCCCCTCTCACACAATGCCTGCCTGGATTCCTGAAAGGCGTTTGCAAGTAATTAAATAAATAAATACGCCCCGCAAGAGATGCACCGCAAGGCTCCTTTTATGAGCTGCCTTTTCCGCGATATCCAAATCTGCCTTTTCCTGCTAGTATGAATTTACTCATCTAAAATGTCCGCTGCGCACGAGAGCCTCTTACGGCACATTATGACCAGATGTTTACGCATCACCACGGGGCTATTCAGGGTGACGTCATCATCCATTTCCGCAGTGTGTCACTACGGTACGCCCTTTGCCCATCTGCGTATTCATATCAAATCAGAATGCACTCAGGGCGATATTCAGTTTTCACATTGCCTCAGAGTTGTAGCCGCTGCCCACACGAGTTCATCTGATCAGGGCTGCTTGAGTTGGCCGTCCGCTGTGGAACCTTGTAACCAAATATTCCTGCTAGCTGCTCGTTGAGTGCATCTTTCGCGTGTTTTTGTACTTTATTTTCCAGTTACTAACGGTGATACGTGGAGCATATGTTACTCACGAAATGAAAACAAAATCTAGTTTTGAGGCAACTCTTTGTATTTCCGTACTTTATGCGCTACCTTGTAGCGTGTGGTTTGGAATTTATACTGGTTGCCTACGGTTACGAATCTTAAGGAATTACTGACTTCCGATTAGGAATTTATAGGGAATACAAAAGAACACAAAAAGACCCCTTTCTCTTTCTTATAAATAGATATGTACGAGGTAGACAGCACGATGCAATTCGCTTTCCAAACACTGTTGTGAAACAGCGAATTACGGTGCTGCGAATGCCGGTAACGACAATAAGAACGGCCTACGGATTTGTATGGTCTCGGTTATATTGAGCTCCCTTACCTCACTGTTGTGAAACTGCTCGATATATTCGAACCTCGTTACAGCGAGACGGGCTATAACGACATAATGGATATAACAAAGGAATGGCAATTCCTCTTAGATGCTCTGTCAACATGTGCTATAACGAAGCTACGGCTACAATCGAGTCATCGGTGTGCCCCTTAAACTTTATTAAAAGCAGGTTGAACTTTAAATCTTGCGTCCATTCTAGTCGTTTTGTTCACGTCAGCTATGAAGGTCCGCATCAAAATCTAGCCGTCTTCGGAGGGTAGGTTTTAAGAAGTAGTTGAAGCATGTGCCACCTGCGAGCTCTGAAGAACATTACCGGTTTCTGCATAAGTCGACTTATGAGTAGTTTTCATCAGTTGGTTTTAGTTTCCCAGGTGGCGCCACAATATCTATAAGCTTAAACTTTGTAGTAACCTGCGAGTCTTTTTTTTTTTATACTTTCGGATGTTTTCGAAATCGTAGGATGAGATACTAGTGCGCTTTAGCCAAGAACAGTGACTTTCTGCTTAGTTATAGTGTAGGAATAAATGTTTCTCTCCTTCCTATAACCCCGAGGGAACCGACCCTAAAGGTTCAGCTCGCCCGAGAGGTTCACTTTAATCTGAATTCCAGTATATATTGGAGGGCCTGCAGCAAAAAATAAAAAAAATAAAAAGCACAGTCCGAGCTGGCCGTTGCAAAACGACCAGCAATGCCGCCAGTCCAAGGTCGTAAATTTCTCGCCGTCAACAACGTCCAGACGGTCGCCCGTTGCTTAAACAGAACCATTTTTCACCCAAGACGTAAATGAAAAACACGGGCACTTTTTTTGCTACGCCTACTCCGCCTCCCACATCTATCCGCACATTAGACCCACTTTTATGCAAAAACAAAAAAAAGAAGAGTTATTTGTGCGGGTTCGTTCGTTACGCCAGGTAGAATTTACGTAGGTAGTTAAAAACTTCTAAAATTTTAATATTTAATGTAGCGGAAGCGTTTCTTATGAGAGTAAATATATATATTTTCATTCATCTTTAATCAGCCTTTTCTGTACGCGCTGGAGAGCAACCTGCTCTCCTAATGACCTGCATTGGCTACGTGGGTGGGAAAGTTCGTTTACCCCCCCCCCCCCCCCCCCTGCGTTTCTCTGTAAGCTACTTCTCATCAATACGAATCTTTCCTATGTTCAAACTTAAACAAGTTGCATCAGAGCTTAGGATAAACGCAGTATGTGCCCTTACAACGGAAGACGAAAACACGGCTATCTTTTACGCAATACACTCCAAAATGTGCTTTGCATCAGACCACGTTTAAACCCCGCTAAAAGCCAGTTCGGAAGAGAATTATGTGCTTGCGAAGATGGAATATTAAAGGAGTGCCAGTAATGGGTGTACTTATGGTCGTTACTCCTTCCATAATCCTACACCCCTTTACCCGAATGCGAGCGTCCGCCAGGTTGCGCAAGAGGCGAGTGACCCTAAATGACGAACTTCAATCCCTGCGTTGCCACGCGCACTGATTTCATTTGTCTTTCTTTTTGAACTCTGAGGCCCGAAGTACAGTTCAATCCTAGCGAAATATTTCTAGGCATTCCCTGAGCTTTCGTTAAGCGACTTCTTTCCGTTTGCCACCTAACTTAAGCTTATGGAACACGTTGCCTGCAAGGCTTTTAAGTACTTATGCATGGTACAATTTACTCTAATAAGGAATGTTTCGTATAAAGTGCTTTTAATGAATCTCTTCTGACGAAGCGAGCTGAGTTTAGGGGTTCTTAGTCAACAGCCTGCAAGGAACTATACTGCATGTAGGGGGAGGGGGGGGGCTCCATTACCAGGCCCAACGTCGGCAATACTGGAGGTACCTACATATTAATGAAGAAATTAATGCGCAGATACAGAACATCCTGGGACGCTTGCGAAATGTCACTCGACTTGAATAATTCTGCGCAGACGTTTAATGAGCTTAAGTCTGCATTTTCAGTGTTCTTTCAGCTATCTGTTGCCCTCTTCGTATGTAAAGCAGCCGCAAGCGACTTTGCTGCTTATGATACGTTGAAGTTGCATTATTTTTGTACTACACCGACATTCAGACTCATAGAAATAGAGATAAGGCAGAAAACAGCGTAATAATGATTAAAACGGGTCTGACAGTCTAGTGGTTCACAGGTTGACTCGGCTTAAATGTAACTATTTTATCGCACCGCTTTCCTAAGGCAATTGATGCGAATGATGATTTTTACGGCCCGAGGGCATCTGTCGCAAAAGGGCGCCATGCCATACGGTATCTTTGTCTGCACAGGGTGGGGTCCAAGACATTTTTCAAGCATTTAAGCCCGGACACTAGGGAATAGAACCTCATACCTGCCGAATGGGAGGCGGATGCTCAAAACACTGGACCACCGCTGCTGTCCTTCTTAGAGAATTAAACGGCATGGAATCTACTGGCGAGATTAGAGAAGACTAAATTATCGTAAGATTTTCTTTAAGAAGGGATGGGGTCGTGACGACACAGGCTTGATGATGACGTCCACAAATATGCCCTGCCCTGCGTTACCATGACATACTTTTGTTTTTTAACTTGAGAAGTGTTAAAAGTTTATAGCTATACAATATCATTATGTATGTTTGTGTTCTACTGCAATATTGGTAGGACTCGCGCTGCTTGGCAGGTATGTTTATTTGGCATATAATCTAAGACAGTGTTGTGTACTGTATTGCTATCGGAAATTAATACCGCATGACTGCTATGGTAAATAGCTGAGGGAAGATATGGAAATTCCTTCTTGCCAGTGGCATTTTAGTTATAGCTGGGTCTCATAGTACGTATGTAGAATGAAGTAGAGTGAACAAACTTGAATACTTAGAGCCTGCTACCAAATCCGGCAATCGTAGGTGACTTCTTGTACTTTATAAAGTAGCTGACTGTGAGTCGTTATGTTTTCATTTACTTTGATTTTTTCAGAGCAATGCCGATAGTGTAAGCACCTGGCAACTTATTAGTTAATCTTGTTCAGGTAGCAAAACAGCAGGAAGTAGCGCGTTTCTGGCACATCAGAGATCATATGTAAGAATTCTTGTTGGCTCCGTTACTGACGCACTGACAGTACCGCAATAATTTTGCCAGGAGAGGCGCACAACCACTTTATGTTTACGTAGAAAAAAAAATACAAAACGCATTCTAGCCGGTTCAAGAGCATAGTGCTGAACAAAGAGCGTTTTGGATTGTTAACACGCGGAAAATGGATGCGACTCGCAGCTTTACAATAATAGAGTACACAGGTACCGTTTAATGAATGATGTAGAGCCTTTGTAAGACTGACACCTGGCAATTCAGCTGTTGGGTCTGAAGAGACAAAAGTATAAAACTTGCTGTACTGGGATGAATGTTCATCATAAATGCAGACGTAGAAAGGGGCTTCCATTAAGATATTTTTCCGTGGTTTTGCAGCGGTACTTAAAGCTGCACCTGGATTTGCGTTCGACACAAGATTTCGCTGCACCGCGGAGCGAAGAATTTCGCTGCGGACCAAGCTGCTGTACTTCCACATATCGCGATATAAAGGATTACAGTATATCCCCTTGCTTGCTACATCATGTGTGGTGACTGGCGTTGTCTTTCCGTGTTATCAGGCGCAACTCACCTAAAAGATATTTATCACTTCCCAAACGGCTTGCTGACAACTTCCCAAAACTTTCCAGAAAAAAACGATCAAACAGACACCTTATCATTGCTTTCTGAGTATCCAAAAAACGAGAACCACCTTGCACCGATGGTCACGGGGAACCGCATGGTGACTACAAAGACCGCACACACCTCGTCAACAGACCGGCGCTTTCGCTCGTCGATAAATCTGACAATCTTATCTGAACCATTTCTTCGAGCGCCCAGATGACGAGCTGATTCGGCCAGTAGGAATGACACAGTTGTCCTTGACGCCACCAGAGGCACTCGGCGAATGACGATTAGAATACGCGTCTCACGGACCGGCCGTTATCGGATAAAGGTGCCACAAGTCCGGTTCCCGAAATACCGTCTCATTTCGTGCAGGATCGAATGACGACCATCCCAGAAGGCAGATGTCAGCAAAGAGGGGACCGCGCGGACAAGAGGCGAGCCTACCAGACGGCAGCAGCTGTTGGCCGAAGCGGCCAGGCGTGCACAGTATGTTCGGGCGGCGCGTACGGGGCGGTTTCGTATGCAGCACCACGCTAGCGTGCGACGTGCGCGCCCAAGAACTCACCGGTCCGAGGCTGTGGAATCCGTTGCGCTTGGCTACGGCTCCCGCCGCGCTGGGGTCGTGCTCTCCCCTTAGCCGCACCAGGAAGGAGTTGGTGAAGACTTCCCGCGGCTCCAGGGCCCGGACAGCGGACCCAAAGCCGCACGCGAGCAGGAGTAGGAGCCGCAGCGCCGACGCCATGCCCGCTCTGGTCTCCGGCGGGCGGGAAGATGGCAGACAACGGGCCGAACGCAGATCAATAGGGGCCGAGAAGCGACGCGCATGCGCGGCAGGCCGTGACGTCAAGGTGACGTGGGCCGCTTTGCCGGACACCGCGGGGGAGCATGGAACGAACCCTATCGATTGGTTTTGTGCTGGCTGTGGGGTAAAAAGGGGTTTAGGGTGTGAGGAGGAAGGCTTCGGGGAGTTCTGTAATGAATAGCGCTCGCGCGCGAGCTCGTGGTTGCACTGTCGGACCTCCGTGACTCTGCGGCTTTGTTTTGTGTCTGCTTGGTGGCTCGCTCGCGCTACGGCTACTGCCCAAGTTGGGTCCGCAGAGAGAGAGGAGGGAACAAGGCCACGTTAGGGAGATAGGGGTGGAGGGGGGAGAAGGGAGGGTTGGAGCCTTTCCCCGCTAATTGGTCGCCGCGCGGGAGGGAAAGCGCAACCACGGTGGGGCAGGCAGCGAGAACTGCGCGTCGTGTTGCGACGACGCCCGCCCCCTTCGTGTTTGACGGGTCGCCGGTCGCCTTCTCCGAGGTGCCGCGACCCATGAGCAACGTTAGCGTGATGATGCATGTTCACCCATCGATGCGCAAAGCCGCCGCGGTGGCCATACCTTGGACAGGCGGCTTTGCCGCTTGTCTCGCGAGCTTTAATGGGCAGCCGAAGAACCGAGATATCGGGTGGCTTGCCTCGGTGGTTGAGATGGAAGCTGAGGAGTGGCACCGTGGGAACTTGATATGCATGAGCTACACAGGACGAAAAATGTGTTGGCGAAGGACTATTGACCCAACATCAATATAGGTAAAAAATTGGTTGCTTCGGCATGTAAGCCTGAGCGAAGAACTCAAGTGAACAATGTGTGCGAAGCTAGACGCTTCTCCATATAGTGTTTCTTACGTGCTGAGTGCCCTTCGGGATGGGGTGTTAGGTGGAGAGAAGGAGGAGTGCTGCGCTCAGCTAGGAGCAGTGCGAAGAATGTGAATTTAAGCAGCTAGTGAAAGACAGCTTACACTATTACAAGGTTGGTAGCTCTGACAATGTGAGATAGGCGTAGTGTGGCGGCAGACCCGAAGAGACTGAGAGGTAAAATGGCATCCCGCCGGGAATATTTTGATGCGTTCTAACTAAAACTTTGTTTTATTAATGTTAAATAAAGTTTTATTTGCGAAACCAAAATTTGTAAATAAAATTTGTACAAAACTTCTAAAAATATGCTTGCATTAAAAAGAAATTTTTTTAAGAAACTCCGTAAGACACAAAATGTCTGCATATCCAATAGCAGTTACTACTCAAAAAACCAAAAGTTCTGGCTCGTGCCGGTTTCCAGTTAGGAAACAATCACTATAGCCTCTCTAGTTCGGCACGACTTTTGGCAAAACAGCCGGGCTAACCCATAGCAGCGCAGGCTCTATCAAATCCTGCCAAAATGATGAGGAAACCCTACGAATGAGACGAGTAACATTGGTAACCTTAGTATCCTCATCAAAACGGCCGCTTAGTCGAGTGAAACAGGTCCAAATAAGAAACTAACCGAGGGGCTGCCACTGATGTTCTGGGCTCGATCGTCAATTTTCTTCGCCGTCTGAACAAAAGTGGGATGATGGGTCAGCATCCTGAGAGTCATTGCTAGCTATACTCCGTTTCATACATTAGGTGCTCTACGAATGGTAAGGAAGTAGTCCGAATGAACAAATGAATTGAAGCGTGTTGCTCGCGCTTGTTTTGTGGCCGTGTGGTCCAAAGGCATACCTAAACGACAGCCCTTACAAAAATTTCTTTACACTATCTATAGACTGTCCATAGACTTCTGTCTTCGAAGTCTATAGACTCTCTATAGACAAACCCTAGAGAACAGTCTATAGACAATATTTACATTTATGGGCATACACTTTTAGTAGACTTTTGTCTATGGACTATGAAGAGACAAAAAGAAATATCGATAGAAAGGCAATAGAGTCTATACGAAGTCTATAGAGTGTCTATAGACCATTTTTGTAAAAGAGGGTGTCGTCAGCAATAACAATGCATTTAATCATGCTCACGACAAATGTATCAGGTAATAAGCCTGCAAGCAAAGCATTTCTTATATTTCGCTCACCGCAATGGATGCACTACATTTTGATCGCGAATGTAAGCAGCGCTAACAAGATCATTAGCTTTGACAGCATTGCACCTGATGCATTAAATGGAGAAAAGAGAGTCGACATAAATGAACCGTGGACGCAGCTGAATCACGGAATTTGCCGTGTTTCAGGGCGCATGCCACGCTGCCAAAGGCACCCATTATTAACATCTGCGCTTCCCTGCCTTCATCATCGTCAGCCCGACTACACCCACTGCGGGGCAAAGGACTCTCCCATGTCTCTCCGATTAACCCAGTCCTTTGCCAGCTGCGCCCACCGTATGCCTCCTCCAAAGTTCTGAGCCTCATCCGTCCACCTAACCTTCTGCCGCTCCCTGCTACGCTTGCCTTCTCTTGGAATCCACTCCGTTACCATTAAGGACCAGCGGTTATCTTGCCTTGGCAAAAGCGGTAAAAAAATAGCCGCCCAACGAAAAACAGAGAAAAATTGAAGAGCAAATTAAACTAGTGTTTATTTATATTCAGGAAACATCGCACAACATGTTTACGAACGGCGCGAAGCGTTTGAAACTGCCGTTCGCGTCCATAATCAGCAGGGTAACGGTGGTCATTAAACGCGGTACGAAAGGGTTGAAAAATGAAGATAGAAACATGGCAAGCAGAATAATGTGAAGTGCTAGCCAATGTGAGTTAACCCATGCGTGAGCATTAAAATAAAATTATTTATTACACAAGGAATAAATTACGCGCTCTTTTAGTTTTGTTTTACTTTATTTGCTTCGCCTTAGTTTTACTGTTGTTACCGTGAAGCTCACTTTAAAAAAAAATTCTGCACGCCGTAATGCAACGGTAGGGCTGCACAATAAATTTGAGTAATTGGAGTTATGTGAAACTGCAACACATTGCGTGCAATTAACTGCATCCGCGAATCTCGTTAACAGCATAAAGAATTTCACTGCTCTTGGATTCGATGACAGTGTTGTTTTTTTCGTGAGTA
The DNA here is from genome assembly GCA_030143305.2 of Amblyomma americanum. NCBI lineage: Eukaryota > Metazoa > Arthropoda > Arachnida > Ixodida > Ixodidae > Amblyomma > Amblyomma americanum. Next base: position 13,905 of record JARKHS020034136.1, read on the forward strand.
ATATGTTTGTTGCGAACATTTCAAACAAGTCCAACGTTTCACCTGAAGAAAGATTCCTTTATTTATTATTACTGGCCGCCATGGCGGCTGAGTGGTTATGGCGCTCGGCTGCTGACCCGAAAGACGCGGGTTCAATCCCGGCCGCGGCTGTCGAATTTCCATGGAGGCGAAATTCTAGAGAATAGGAAGGCGAGAAAACTACATAGAACGACCGACAAAGTAAAACTTACAAACTGCATAACTTATTTATGTGATGCTAAAATGTCAATTCGGGCCGCTTGATGGGAGTACAGGTTTATTTTCGAGGATGTTCTTAAACATGATTACAAACGCACTGGTGTCTTCAGGTCTCTGAATGCTAAGGTTCGTTCTGGTGTTGTTCAGCCATTTTAGGTCCTTATTACACTAACTGAATAAACAGGCAGCTAGAATTACTTTCTTTTTTGCACGCAACAAGCATTCTGAGCCTTGGCAATGGTCCCGAAATAGAGGGTGTTTATGTTTTACCAATCGTTCGTTACGAGTTATATTGCTTGCGTAAAATGCCCAATCTTGCCTTTTCACTCACAAATTGAGGCGTAAAAAATGAGAAACCAGCTCTCCTACTTGCGAGAAGCACAACCTCTATAGCAGAAAGACACGAGATACACCTTCCAACATCACGCCAAATTTGAATCCACTGTCAAGCACTGAAAGTGCCGAGGAAGTGCTTCAGTAAGTGCGAATCATTATTTGAAACGGGCGCAGAATTCCGAAGAGAATAGTGTCGACATGACCGGGTATTCGCCGACCAACTCTTCATATTAGCGAACAACAGTGGTATTGTGCATGGTATTTGGTCTGTTCGCGAGAACACGCGAACGATACACATATACATAACCATTCACGACAGCAGCGTTTTGCAACTACTGGGAAGTTGACATTTTTCAAAAGCGATTCTTGTGAAGAATAATGTGACAGGCTTGTTTCACATGCTGCGACCAGAGCGAAAATAGTCGGCCCAGTCGCTGCCGCCGCAGTGCAATTTTGGGTCAGTGCTTCCACATGCTACGCGTGCCCAGCGAATTCGGTCGGAGGGACAGGCAAGGTTGCTCGATGTTCGCATAGGCATTCCATGACTAAACGCGACAGAAGCGCTACACGTAATGTGTTGATGATTTTATGGCCAGCGTATTTTTAGATGCAAGGCAATATTTCGCATGTTTTGATCAGAATAAACAATTTTGCTTCCACCGCGGCAACCGCTCCCACGTGACACCACGTCGCACGCTGTCTCGGCGCTCCCCATTGGTCAGTCGCAGAGCGAACACACCGACGCTGCGACTGAATTCCAACCGGACGGAACTCGATCGCAAGTCGTCTGCGGCTAGACCGACGGCCCTCCCCAGTCGCAGACGGACAGAATTCGCAGCGCCGCAGGCGAAAATCGCATGCGTGTGACACGAGCCACAGACGGTATACACCGTATAGTTAATGTATAGATAAGTAAAAATGAGGTATGTCATAACATAAAGCAGCCCCAGGCACAACAGCACTCCAGAACACCGCGTCGAAAAAGATGGATCGGCTAAAAGAGGTATTTTCGCTAGTTCTGTCAAGGAGGAGGTAGGTAAAAGCAAGTTGGCCAACGCACAGCTGCCAATATGGATCAACCAACGACGTGGTACGTATGTCAGAGGAAGAAAAATACCAGGGGCAGTAATAGTGGTCATATGGGAAAGAAAATCTGCCCCGTTGTCACCGATGGCAACCGCAAAGCCTTTCATCGGGACCGCTGAAGCTGGACAAGTGCGCTTGCTGCTTTTGCGGTAATGACGACAGGGAGGACAATGCCCCCCCCCCCCCCCCTCTCCCAGTATCTTATTTTCGGAAAGAACGGCCGACAGCGGCTGTCCGTGCGAGTATGGTGGGCGGTGAGCATCGTCGCAAATTGAAGTGGGATGGCACCGGACAGACAGGCTGCTCGATCGTGTTTTCGCGGCCGGAGACGCCGTAGTCAGAGCGGCTGCTCTTTCCTATCTACGAAATAATTAGTGAAAAACCAATCCTGGTCCTTCATGAACAAGCGCATAGCGAAACAATTTAACACGCGCTTCTATAGTTCTTTCTTAAACCGATTATTATAGTAATCACCCCTCACTTACACGTAGCCGCTTAACGAAGTTTTTGAAGAAGAACCAAGCAGTTCTGTGATTACTTGTTTCAAGACCCGAAACTTGGAGGATAACGAAAATTCTGGAATTTCAGGCTGAGAACCCTAGGGGAAGTAATGAAAAAGATGACTGGTAAAAAAGAAGATATTCTCTATTTTTTTTTGGAAAGCAAAGGAACATTTTCCACCTTTCGGTGGAAATTTTAAACGCGCCGGGCGATGAAGGAGGCAGTTAAAGAAGAGGGAATAAAACGGAGATGAGCCGAAATGAACGGCTCCGGATTAATTTCGGCCATCTGGGATTGTTTAACATGCGCTTACATCGCACGTCATTAGGCAGTCTTTGTCTTACTTCCCTATCAAAATTCGGCCACTGCGGGCGGGATTTTCCAGTACAATAATTTCTTTAGACAGTCTATAGACTATCCATACATTCTTGTCTCTAACTTCTATAGACTTTCCATAGACAAGTCTTATAGACTAGTCTACAGGAAATACATACCCTGAAGACAGTCTCTAGACGTTGTATAAGTTTGTGGCCGTATATTTTTAGTAGGTGTTTGTATATAGACAGTCTACAGACTATGAATAGACGAAAAATCGATAGGAAGGCAAAAAGTATATAAGAATTGTAGAGGCAGTCTATAGACCCTTTATATATGTGTGGTCACGCGTCCTCGTGTGTGGCATCCTATCATCTTGACTGTTGCGCCCTCGCGTCGGGTAATGATTGGTGCGACATTACAGCAGCACAGAGAGAGGGCATCATGGGGCAGAGAGCATACGCGAGTTGAGGTCATCTCATTCGAAAAAAAAAGAGAAATGCACGTGGGCAGAACTTTTAGACAGATAGAACTTACTACTGCCGGCTCATGACAGTGGGAGTATCCAAGAGGCGAAATAAATTCTTAGTCAAAAAGCAACGTCAGAATCGTGTCAGAAGTACGACAAAATGCTTCGTCGTTTTGTCGTAACAACGTCTTTCTGTTGTTTTGCAGTACTTTTCTCTAGTGCATTTTTGTACCACTGAAGTACTTTTCCTTTAGTAACTACCCAGAATTTTGTTGAACGGTATGGAGTCAAAACGCTAAAGCGCCTGTGTGCTGTGCGATGTCAGTGCACGGTAAAGATCCCCAGGTGGTCGAAATTATTCCGGAGCCCTCCACTACTGCACCACTCTCTTCCTTTCTTCTTTCACTCCCTCCTTTATCCCTTCCGTTACGGCGCGGTTCAGGTGTCCGACGATATATGAAACATACTGCACCATTTCCTTTCCTCAAAAACAAATTTATTATTTATTTAGTCTTTGCCTATAGTGCAAAGCAGAAATGAGGAGACAATAATAATAATAATAATAATAATTGGTTTTGGGGAAAAGGAAATGGCGCAGTATCTGTCTCATATATCGTTGGACACCTGAACCGCGCCGTAAGGGAAGGGTAAAGGAGGGAGTGAAAGAAGAAAGGAAGAGAGAGGTGCCGTAGTGGAGGGCACCGGAATAATTTCGACCACCTGGGGATCTTTAACGTGCACTGACATCGCACAGCACACGGGCGCCTTAACGTTTTTCCTCCGTAAAAACGCAGCCGCCGCGGTCGGGTTCGAACCCGGGAACTCCGGATCAGCAGTTGAGCGCCCTATCCACTGAGCCACCGCGGCGGGTAGGAGACTATCGGAGAGTTCAGATCCGTCATATTTACCGGTTCGCATAGATAATAGTCATTAATAATTTCTCAGCACCGCTGTGACGTGCACCATAATTCATTGTTTTAAACTGCACCAAAGTGAGGTACCAATTCTTCGCTTTTCTATAGTTTTAAGAATACGGGTATTAAATAAAAAGAATATGGCCCAAGACAACTTTCTTACATTGAACCTTGTAATGCTTCTGTGTTAAGCCCACGCTATTGATTTCTCTAATCTTATATTTTATGTGGTCAATGAAACTGTGTTCAGCTTGACCTACTTTTGCTGTTTTATCATATTTGTGAAATTGGACTATGTTCTTGTATATCACCTTGTACATCACTGACAGTTTCGTAGACAGTTTGTAGAAATATAGGCATTTTATTAATTATTTGTAAGAAATACAGCCACATCTTTTCAATGTTTCACGAACTTGAACCCAGACCTAATAAAATTACAATATTTCGACTTGCAGTAGAGGGTAACCGCGTTAATACAAGAGGTAAAATTACGACGATAGCATGTTTCAAAGTGAGAGTTCTCAAAGAACCAACGAGTTGAAGAAAATAAAAAATATTACGTATCTAATAATGAAAATACCCTTCTCTTGAAAAATGGCCATTCATTACGATTACCCATAGGGCTAAAATGACCAAGCTCAGTATAAGAAACCCAAAGAAATGCATGTCACATTTAACCTTTTCATTTGTCTGTCTGTGTGCGTCTATTTGTAGCCCCCACTACCCAATGTGCACTCGAGTGTCCTTCAAATAATATGCGAGCCGTCATTTTGCATAGCAAAGCACACCCACACAATGGCTCCTGCGTTATCTGCATACGAATGTGTGCGGCAGCTGTTTGGTGCGCCCATACCGAATGCGGGGTCAACAATGCGGTGGCGGAGTTTTCAAGTACATCGCTTCTGCATGTTCGCAGCTGCCTCAGGTTGTGGATTTCAGAATTACACAATGAACTAACGCATGCTTTGTAAGTGGTTACACTTGTTCTTCATGGCATCATCTGATCTTAGCCAAAGGCTTATATACATACCCAACGATTCTGGACAAAAGCATTTTTGAACGGGAAAGAGTTTACGAACAAATATTGTCATATATTGTACAATTTCACTATAACAATCAATATAACCGCAAATATCCCGTCGGCAGGCTGGAATTTTTTTCTATTAACGTTTTTGCTATCTCCAAAAGCTTTCCCCGTTAGTTTTCTATGGCAGTTTCAACTGCTGATGCGTGCGATGAAAACAATACAAAAGAAAGATTTTGCTACATATAGGAAGAATGAACCATTATCTGCAACATTTCCACGCCAGTACTTTTGAGTTTTCGAATATTCAAAATATTTGTCCAAGAATATTTGACAAGCTTTTTGTTTCTGCAAAACGCTGTTCCTCACTTTTTTTTACTATAACATGCTCCAGCTCAATTTTTAACCGAGGCTTTCTAAGACACTTGACTTGCATATACCACCAGCGTCGACCAAAAAACGTGAACAGGAAAGCGTTGCAGGCAAATTGGGAGCGCCAAAATATTAGCAGCTGCGGAAGAAATACACTCGAGTCATATTAATACTTCCACGGAGTGGCCTTTGCGCAGCCACTATAAAAATCAAAAGCACTCATAGTCACGGCTAAAAAAAGTTTTTACTGCTTCGCTGTACCCATTTCGACTATCTTGATAGCATTTAATTTGACGCTGAGAGTACTTCAACCGATTTAATTAAAAGCATATTTCATTGTGCACTATATTCTCCCTCGGGGGAGAATGGTACGCAATCTGGTTTACGCTCGCACGTAGGGCATCCACTTGAGAGCAAAAGTTTTCGCTTATTTTTCGATATTATTCAGACACCTCGTCTGCATCTAACTACATTTAACAGTGTGAGTATCACTAATCTGAACGTCCGGGCCACTTCCTCTTACTGGCGTGATTAGTGACAGCAGATGGTAGCTGAACAGGACAAGTACAGTGACAGCGCCTGTTAACAATGAAATTTTTTAGGGGTCTATTCTCGGCAGCGTAAGGCGAACATTTTCCTGAAAGCAGCAAGGAAGCTGAAGCCGAATATCAGCGCGAACATGAAGCCGAACATATCCGAAACCTTCCGATACTTTCCGTCCACATGGTATGCGCGAAAAAAAATACTTTACCACACAAAGCGTCAAGCGCTACAGCTGAACCAACGGCGGCGCAAAATAGAGCAGCTTCTCTTCCTAATGCCTTGGACTACTCAGCCATCGCCACAATTTGTAGCACTAGACGTTCAAAATGGTAGCCTGTTGCACTATATGGTCGAAATCTTAATCTCCGTCATATTCCAAATATTCGTACTGCGCCGCGGATGTTCGCCGAAGATCGCTAAAGAGCGATCGAACGCTATGATACGTCAAACAGCGGCAGCAGCAAGATAAGCTGAGTGGGCTGCCGAGCACTAAGGAGAAATGGCTGAACGCAGCGCCATGTAAAACAGCAAAAGCGCCGAAGGAAGTAAAGCACGCTGTCCATTTAAGAAAAGAGGTTGATTGCAGTAACCCCTTAAGAAAACTTCTCATGACTTTTGCTAGAAACTCTAATGACTTTTGTCATTAGGCTCATATGCCTTTCTCATGACTTTCTGGTGCCTTTTCATGATGTATTCCTAATGTCTTTCGAAAACAATTTGGCCTCTGTGGTTCTAGTGTGCTCCATTATAATGAATGCTTTTCTGATGACTGGTTCTTGACTTCCTGATGTTTTATTACCGGCTGTTCGAAATTCTGACGCAAATATTGGGATGAGTTCTGCAAAATAAGAGTCAACATAGAAAAGTACAGCAAAAACCAAAAGAAAAAAGAAACGAAAAATGCTGATATAGACATTCGAATGAGCCAATTTCTGACCCCCCCCCCCCCTTGAATGAACCACGCCTTTACTGCATCGTTTCATGCTCCCATCTACTCTGAAATAAAGAAGTAATTGCTCACTGGCATCCGATTCCTCCTTGAGGGATTCCCCTAAACATTTGACCAAAACGTCAATTCTCAACGAGTAGAGAGACTACAGACATTTTTGGTCACATTCATGTCTTCAGAGAGCTTGATCCAATATAAACCTAAGTTGCTTGCGTTCTTCACCGTGCTGTTTCGATAGTTGAGGCAAACTTTCTCGGAACCCATCTTCATTAACTTCTCTGGAAGGAATACCCTCTGCACCCGTTTATTTTTGAACACCTGCCCAGGGAAACATCAACAAGGCGTCCCTGAAGCTTGACTCCAGGACCTCGCCACTCCACACAGAACCTCGTACACGAATCCAGCTATATATATCTGCCCGTGACCCTGGCCCTACGAGCTTTCCTCTGGTTTCGTGTTTTTTATTATTTTCAAAACGTTCTTTCCTTTCCACTCGATCCAAGGAAGACCTGTGCCACGCAGCCCTCCCCAAACAAACTGTATTTCCAACTAAGTCCTCACAGCTTAACCGCGTCCCGTTCTTGCGCTGATTTTATTTCTCCTTCCAGCTTTATTTTCCAGACTGCGCGTCGGCAAACAAAAGAAAACCACGAGCCTGCATTCCATCCGGTCCTGAACTCAATATCAGCGGTGTCCAGCCAGAGATTCCTGTTTTTTTTTCTTGCCCTGAGTTTTTCTGTCTTTTTTGTTTGCTCCAATGAATCCCTGGCTGAAGACCGAGTTCCGAGGCATCGCTGTCGAAGCATCCACTCCGGACCGATCGAAGCCGGTCCGGTAAACAGTGGCCCCGTCTAAAAGTCCACAAGAACGCGCTTCGGATGCCGCAGGGACTCCACTTCTGTTGACACCGCCGCAAGGGGGCGGTTCCATCTCTCAACTCCCAGTTTGCGAGAAGTCAGGGAGGCGGCAAACATCGCTGAAGCCTCAGAGGAAAAGGCTTCTAACGGGAACAAAAAAATCGACAGAAATGCTTGGAAAGAAATCGACGCATCAGGGGCCTTCCACAAAGAGTAAACGAAGATAAAAAGACGCACAGCGGCACGCATGAAAGAAAGCAGGGTGCACGCCACTCAGCAAGCAAAAAAAAGAGATCACTGTGGAAACCCGCATTGGGAGAATGCGAAAGAATTGACGCCATGCAACGCTTGTCACCCGTCTTTGCCTCTTTTTGATTCTCTTCAATCAGCCATCTTGGCTTTTCAAATTTGGCGCCATTGTTGCTTTCCCATCCACTTACTATATACTCGTTCAACTTATTCAACCGTAAAATAACCTTGGCTTATAAATGAAGTACTAATTACTCGATATCAATGAATTTTTAATCTATTACTTTTTATTCACCAAACGGTTTTCAATCCATTTCGAACTTTATTTCTACTATTTGATACTACTTTCTGCTATTTTGCCGTCCATGGCTGTTTTTCCATCCAGTCACTATATCGACGTCCACGCTATTTTGACGTTTTTCCGACACTTCTGGCTCTAATTAATTAACTTATCATCCCATTGACATATTTTCTTTCGGAGCATCCTCGCACCACCCTCCATCGATTACAAGCATTCGTTTGATCTTAACTCTTGTGAGAACGTCGCAACTGCTGCCGACAGGTTTTGATGACACAACCCCGCCGACGCCGCCGCGGTGGCTGAGTGGTTATGGCGCTCGGCTTCTGGCCCGAAAGACGCGGGTTCGATCCCGGCTGCGGCGGTCGAATTTCGATGGAGGCGAAATTCTAGAGGCCCGTGTACTGTACGATGTCAGTGCACGTTAAAGAACCCCAGGTGGTCGAAATTTCCAGAGCCCTTCACTACGGCGTCTCTCATAGCCTGAGTCGCTTTGGGACGTTAAACCCTCATAAACCAACCAAACCAACAACCCCGCCGACATAGCCTAATAATGCTTTCGCATTTAAAAAAAAGCATGAGACACCTTCGGCAGTGAGCATATACAGAGGTCGCCGCCGTTAGCGATGCATCTGCCATTTCGTCTTTTCATGCTGGGAAAGAATCTCGGAGTCATCTGTGATTACACGTAATCTGGCGCGCCAGCACAATTTTCCTTACAAAGCAAAAGCAAGTACCTATCTTTATTTGTTTTGTTTTTCTTTTTATATGTCAGATTGGTGCTCTTGATAGTTTCTGCCAATTGCGAGCTTTCTTTTTCCACTCAATCGCGAACTTTCTGCTATTAAATATTCGTCGAAAACTTCCAGTACAAAAAATTTGCATTTTGTATTTTCACTGCTTCACAAAAAACACCCGTGTGCAGATTCAAACCACCTTTGACCTTCAACACGTGTCGGTCATGCGCGAAAAGTTTCTTTTTTAAGAACTTTTCCTGGAATATGGATTGAACAATTTTTTTTTCTGAAAAGCATCTTATGAGCTTTCCTTTGTATAAACAGCTCAAGGAAGGCTCACGCAAGATTTATAGAACCGGTGTTTACAACACCTTTTTTCCACCCGATTTGTGCCCTTCCATACCCGCTAGAAATCCATATCCACAGAAATGTGTGTTCTGGACATTTTTCGAACGTTTGTGATGGCTCGATTGAAACGCTGAGCTTATTCCGGTTCCATTTAAAATTCCCACTGAGGCCCATTTTAGTAGCCATTTAGAAGCAATGATTTTTATTTGCTTTCCTTCGTTTGGGCGCATCGCTTAAGGCTCAGCTCTCTATGTTTGTCAAGAATAAAATAAAAGATCAAAATTTGGGGCCCTGCTGAATCCCTTGAACGCGTTCAGTAAATCTCACGCGTGAAACAAATTTCACGTTCCGCACCTTAGACGCCACACTTGGTCGTATCACCATACCAACGCGGCGCTAAAAAAAGGATCTGTGCAGTTTTTCTTGAGCTCGAAATCTTAAGGCCGTAAGACTACAATAGAATAAACGGAATCGTACTTAAAGCTGTATTCAGATGATGCCCTGAATCCCCAATCTGAAACACCAACCACTCTACCTTTGGCGTGAAGTAATTCCAAGGGAGCGAGGCGTGTCTTCGGTCGGTGGAGACGGATAAAGCAGGGCACCTTGTCTCATCACGCTTTTTACGCAAGAATGATGGCGGATTTAAGATGACACAAAAGTCTACGCCGGACAAAATGGGCCGCTTTCTTTTTTTTTTAGTGCATCGTATTAATATTTCCAGCAGGTTGGTGGTCGACTCAAGTGTAGTGACGTCACGAGTGTGTCCCCGAACACGCTCGGCGTCCAAAGGTGTTGAAGTTTAGTGACGTCACGAGGTTGTATAACACGCTAGGGACGCAGATAAACCTTTCAGAAGAAGCGCAATTTCTTTTTCGTTTCATTATACCAAAAGTTTTGCTGCGTAGAGAAGCCTGAAGGTCTTACGAGACATAATCTGAAGCCCGACACCAACACGTACGCACAGCCGCGGACAAAACTCATTGGACTGGCCCGCACGGTTCCCGGAACATCCCGGAGCGCATCGCCATGCGCTTTCGTGGTCGTGTAAATATCCTATAAACACCACTTTTTGGATTTCTTTAGAACTTAATTTAGAAATGATCGATATAGGGTTCCGTTAGAGTCATAAATTTAAGGCCCTCGTCGCTGTGCTATTGCGCATCTATCCGCTCTTCCTATAAATTCTTATTTGTTTTGATTTAACTTGAAAACCATGTAATGTCATTTAAAAAGAATCGATAGATAGCTCATTTACATAGGACACGAGAACTGGCACGCAACGTATGGCGCCTCTTTTTAACAAAGTCATATGTCAGCGCGATATGTTGTAATTACAGTCTGTATAGCCTTCACAAGCTTACCCAACAACTACACCGTCATCGAAAGAGGCACTTGACTCTTGCAGTAATTCTCTGTATATACAGTTTATATCAGGCCTTCCAGGGATCTTTTGACACGCCTTAAACCGGTTATTTGTGCTCCTTACATGCATCGCTCCCCCCCCCCCCCCCCCTTCACCCGCGCGCGCTGCGTGTCCGCCATAAGCGGCTTATACACTGCCGACGTCACTGAGCAGAATTCCTGAGCACCAGAGATGGCGCAAGAGCGCGCTGTAACACCGGAGCCGCAGCGACATGTCCGTCTGGCGCGCCGTCGCCCGGGAAAGACCCCGCCACGTGAAGCCTGGGTCACGTTTTCCGCCGTCTTTCTCTGCCCGCGTTAACACCCCCACGAATCGTACACGAATAGAGGGATAGCGGCGCGTAGGCAGGAGCAGACGACGACAACACATTGAATGCATGAAAATAACGAAAAAAAGGGAAAGAAAAGCCATCAGAACGGAACGCCCATTGAATGGGCTTGCCGCTGGCTCGCTGAAAGGCGTCGCGAAGATGCCTACCTGGCGGGGGTTGCGCAAACGATGCGAGAGGACGGGCCTAGGAAGGGGGCCTCGTAACGCAGTGGCAATAAGCGAACAACGAAGAAAACAGGCTCTGTGGGGTGGGTAGGTTCGTTTTGGGTTGTGTGCTTGTACGCCCTATTGAGAAACGAGACCAAACGTGGCTCTAAGGCGTTGCGTAAGCCGGTTGGCTAGAGGCGCACTAATTCAGTGACGTGGTGATAACGTAATGCCGTTTAGTGAATTAGGTCACTCCTTGGGGCGTGCCCAAGAAGGAGCTTGAGCAATACCTCTTAGCGAAAGAGTGTTGGGCTTGAATGTGAAGATTCAGTAACGATGACTCAATGCGTACTGCCACGAGATGGGTGTGGCGACACACTGGAATGGCAGGAAAACAGGTAAGAACGCCGGCAGTTATGAAGGCTTCCGAAACGAACGCTGGCCGAAATCATGCTTCAAAAACAAAACAAAAAGCAGCTCGATGGCAAGGACATTCGAATGGCGTCGTGACGTGTCTATAGAAATTTTATATACCTTATAGACAGTAGTCTATGGACCGTCTAGAGACTGAAAATTTTCATAAGGGTTACCTGCTTCGTCAACAGCACAATGCTTGCGATTGGACGCAATAAAATCGATGGTTTTCCATATTTATCTAGAGTCTGTGCTCCACTCACACAGCTTAGCACGGTGTACGTCCGAACCCTTCTATCATAATGCACAGGCACTAAGGAATCGGTCTCTCTCTCAGGAAGTTCTTGTTTAGCGGAGAACTTCCGAGGGACATCTTCCATCTCGCGTACGGCATCTCGCGTTTGATGGTTTCTTGATAAGGAGTCGCCGCGGTGGCTCAAGTGTTACGGCGCTCGGCTGCTTACACGAATGACGCGGGTTCGATCCCAGCCGCGGAGGTCGCATTTCGATGTAGGCGAAATACTAGACCCGGGCTAGGCGACCTACGTAGTAGGCGAAATACTAGGAGATATGCTAGACCCTTACTAGGCGAGATACTAGGCCCGTATACCCTTACAATTATGGGCTATAGACAGTGTATAGACTCAATATAGCTTAGGAGGGTAGATGTGTAGGCCAGTTGGTGAGACATGAAGGGGCTAAACACCGCAGCGGACACGGGACAGAGAAAGAAGACGACACAGGGCGGTACTTGCAACTAAAATTTTATCTGAAACTTCATGGCTTTATAAAGACAGAGGCATGTGTGATCCTACAATCAAGTAAAAAAGGGGGAATGAAAAGCAACAGATAACAAGACCTAACTGACAACAATGCACATGAAAGATATGCGAGTCACAATCTACAGAAATCAGACTTTAAAACGTTATGCAATGCTCATCATGCGAGTCACAATCTACAGATATCAGAAGTGTTAAAAAACCGTCGACCGCACGTGGAAGCATGAAAACCACAGACAAAGGAAGAAAAGAACGTCAAAAGGAAGCAGCCCAACCTGTTACCTGTCAAGGAAACCCAGTTCTTTTTGGAGGATGGAAACCGAAGGCGAACTAACGCATTCATCCGGTTGCGAGCGCAAGATGGCAATGGCCTCCATAATCTCTCTCTCAAGCTGCCCCTTCCTTCTTCCAACAATCTGGGTCTGGCTTAACTGTTTTACTCGATTCCGCACGGTGAACTTTTCAGTGCAGTAAGAGAACTGATTGACGTTGCCGGCGTGGTTGGATTCCAGAATACCTGTGGTGTGTCGCCTGATTCTTTAATGGAGCTGCTCGGTTTTTATCTTGATTCTACTTTTGTTTCCTTTGGCGAGAAATTGTATGTGCAGAAAAAAGGAATTTGTATAGGTTCCAGTGTCGCGCCAGTGCTGTGTGAAATCTTTCTTGCGCGTCTAGGTCGAGTGCTCGAGCTCAAGCTAACCCAACCTTTCATAGCAAAGATCATCAGATATGTAGACGACTTTTTAATTATTTTGAAACTTTCTTCTCATGACTCCTTGACAGAAGTAGCTAGCAAGATCTTAAGTGTATTATCAAACTGTTCACAATTTCTCAAATTCACTCTAGAACTTCCACAAAACGGATCCATTCAGTTCCTGGATTTAAAGTTATCTTTTAACACAATTGATCATGTGTGCTGGGCCTTCCAACCTAGGTCAAAGAAAGCATTGCTGCCTTTTGACTCCTCCCACTCCAAGGTGGTAAAGCGGGGTATTGCCTCCTCCTGTTTTAGATCCGCAGTTTTAAAATCATGCACTCATATGTTGAAGTCCAGTTTTTCCCTTCAAGTAGAGCGGCTGGAAAAGGCAGGGTACCCGAGGTGTTTGTTAACCACGGTTGCTGAAATAGTGGCCAATAAGCTCCGTAAAAAGACAAAAGGAGTTGCTTCCCAAGAACCAGCCGGCCAGAAAAAAGTGGAAGTCCTTACCTGCACAGGGTTTCACATAATCTCAAAAAGATTTCAGGCAAATATGGCATCGACATTGTATTTTCGGCACCCTGTAAGCTCTCTAGATTATCCAATCTAGTGGGAAAGGGGGACTAGATTCGAGGAACTTGCGGCAAGAAACATTTGGAAGAAAATAAGCGTGTCGCATGTGCAACAGGGGTAATCTACAAGATCCCCCTCAGTTGCGGGCGTTTTTATATTGGACAAACCGGTAGGTGCTTAAATGATCGCTAGAGAGAACGTGCGCGTTCCTTGGGGGAGGCGTGGGGTTCGAATCTGCCTGTTCATTGCCGCAAGTGTCGGGGTTGTCGGCCTCAGTTCAGCCAGACCCAGATTGTTGGAAGAAGGAAGGGGCAGCTTGAGAGAGAGATTATGGAGGCCATTGCCATCTTGCGCTCGCAACCGGATGAATGCGTTAGTTCGCCTTCGGTTTCCATCCTCCAAAAAGAACTGGGTTTCCTTGACAGGTTGGGCTGCTTCCTTTTGACGTTCTTTTCTTCCTTTGTCTTGTGGTTTTCATGCTTCCACATGTGGTCGACGGTTCTTTAACACTTCCGATATCTGTAGATTGTTACTCGCATGATAAGCATTGCATAACGTTTTAAAGTGTGATTCTGTAGACTCGCATATCTTTCATGTGCATTGTTGTCAGTTAGGTCTTGTTATCTGTTGCTTTTCATTCCCTCTTTTTTACTTGATTGTAGGATCACACATGCCTCTGTCTTTATAAAGCCATGAAGTTTCAGATAAAATTTTAGTTGCAAGTACCGCCCTGTGTCGTCTTCTTTCTCTGTCCCGTGTCCGCTGCGGTGTCTAGCTCCTTCATGACTCAATAAAGACTCTATTGACTTCCTATAGATATTTACCTTTTTCTATTCATAGTCTACAGGCTTTCCATACAAAGAAGTATACTAAAATGTATGGACATAAATCTGCAGACTGTCTATAGACTGTTTATACTATTTTCACTGCCTATAGACTGTTCTCTAGGGTTTCTGTGTACAGAGTCTAGATACTTTTTAGACAGAAGTCTATGGATAATCTATATAGGCAGTGTAAAGAAATTTTTGCGAGGGTACTGTTAGATTTCAGTGCACGCTAAAGAACCCCAGGTGGCCTTAATTATGTGGAGCCCGCCACTACAGCGTCCCTCATAGCCCGAGTTCCTTTGAGACGTTAAACTCCGTAGACCAGACCAAACCAAACCAAACCGTTGCGGGATGGAGCGCCTTCGTTCCCCGCGGTGTACCATTCAAGGATTCCAACTGTATTCAAGACTGACTGCAGGTAGTATAGTGCTGTACAGTTTATCGACCCAGGTCGCGCTGCAGCAATCTACATATCTCTCAAGTATTCGACGCGCGGCCTCATCACAAGACGAGCGCTCGGAATAACTGACCTTATTCGAGCCTTCTGTGTGCCAAGAATGTAGATTGCTTTGGAATGCCGTTGCGATTGCATGCTTAAGAATTTGTGTTCACGAGGGGCGAGGCAGTGCGAAGGAATTTCGGTGTCTGGACACTACGCTTAGCGAGCGTGCGTTGCCTGTTATTTTTATGCTGTGGTTATTTACTGCCATATGCATAGCAAGTTGGCACGTGTTGAACGCTGCAGCAACTCGGGTCACTGTGTTCATTATGACACTGGAATGCTTCCCTTATAAGCTGTTGTTCTTCCTAATTTAAATCATTAATCGTGCCCGAGGCTTCACCAATTTGAAAACTCCATGTGAAAAAAGACTGTCATTATCTCATAAATTCTCGCGAAGCCCCAGCTCTGAGTGGTCCCTTGAATTCTAAAAAAATATTTAAATTGACGAGAATTTTTCTGTGCCGCCAATAATAGTATTATGATCGAAAAGAAGAAACATGTCATTATTTTCAAGTTATTAAGTGCAGGTTAAACACAAGAGTGGCCTTATACAGCTTCAGCACCGCTAGAAATGCAGTTTTTTCGAAAAAAAAAACGGGAATTAGAAATTAGTTCGCTACGCGACAAAACTTTCATTCCTACTGTGGTCATGTTATCGTTTTACAGCTCGTGAAATTACACAGTTGGCTGAATGGAAGTGACGTCGCCAGGCCGGATCATTCCCATTGGCTGAGGAGGTAACATAACCAAGCCGTAGCATTCTCATTGGCTGGAGGAAAGTGCCGTCACCAAACGGGAGCGCTCCCATTGGATAAATAGAAGCGACGTCATTAGAGAAAAGTTACATCACCTCCCGTAAGGGCCTCAACAGCTGCTAACGCTACTCCATGATCAACAGATAATGAAATTAGGCATCCATATGGAACATTTTTTTTTTGCGAACTTGCACCATCTTGTGAATAAGTTGAAAGAGAAAATGAAAGCACAGAGCTCTTTGGAGCCGCACTTCAAAAGACAAAGTGATGATTGCTAATGAGGATTTACTTCAACGCAATTTATGCGTAATACTGAAAGACAATCGTGGGGACATATTATCTTACTCAGACGCTATCTGTAGCCGACGATCCTCATTACTTGTGCACAAAGTTATTACGCATTCAGTTCGAAGATCTGAGAGCTCGACGCTGTTATTCATTATGCATGAGGTCCGTTCTACGAGCGAATCCAATAATCTGCGCGCCAACTACAAGGAATTTATAATTTCACGCATCCGCACGAAGCCCGAAGAAATACAGTGAAAAAGGGCCTCTCGTGTCCATCGGGAAATATGATGTTTGTAAGCCTTAGTGGAATTCTACTCTCTCAGAAGAAACAAAAACTGATAAAGCGGGTTGATAAATATGAAAACAAGGAAAAAAGAAAGATTGAATAAAAAAAAGATGTTTCCATTTATCTGTGAGACATCGGCACAGACATTCCTTGCTGCAGAGTCAGAGCCGCTGAAACCCTGCTCCTCGCATTCTCTTTGTCAACGATTGCAAATATATTGTTTCCACTGAAGTAAAAGGCTCTGTGCACACGATATTGTAAGGAATAATAAATACAACGACATACGGGCACTGGGACCGTTAAAAAATGAGAAATACGTAACATTCTGAAAAAAAAAATATTTGGGAAGGCTGGTGCACACGGCCTGTTCGAAATCCCATCATCGGTGTACGTAGCGGCGATCATCGAACTTTCACTTGTTTGGAAAATGCAGTCTCGTTAAAGATATTTCTCGTTTTATTCTGAAATGATACGTTCCGTTGACGGACATTCTCATGAACAGCGCTCTTTTCGACCTGCTGCACACTCAAAAGGTTCTGCATGATTTCATGGTTGTTTCTTTTTTTCGTTAAACATTCCTTAGGAGACGATCTAGCATCCGTCTCGTCGGTTGTGCTTTGAAAACCCGATCACATTCGAAAGTTGTTTCTCGGGAAACTGCTCCTCGCTACGAGATTTTTCGATCGACCTATGCTGGTCCACGCTTGAAAGCCCCGATATTTCAACAGAGCCCGAGGAAAGCTTTCCTGCGAAGCACCGTCCATGCAGTTACGCCGAGAGTTCAAGAAACATAGGGGCGCGCTCGGAGTGCGCTCTATAATTTATGATATGGCCTCGAGATCTTTATTGCACAATGAAATTGTTTCGCTATTGTTAGCGATAAATCTTAAGCGCACGGGCATTCTATCTGGCAGCGTTTGTAGACATCGAAGGATGCAAAAAAAAAGTTTGCTTGGATGTACGAGTTGGTGACATTCACCATGTAAGCAACAGCGCTATACAAAACGCATTAGAAATAAATCTCACTAGACACGTGCACAGCCGCCTCCCCCATACAGCGCAGGTAATGGGCTCAATAATCGAAACGGATTGGCAAAGGCCGGTCCTACAGCTGTGTTGTTACAAAAGTACTGCTGTATCTACGGTGAATGTATGTGAAGTAGCCAAGACATCTGCTTCAATTTGGGAAATTAAAACTAGCACTGAGGATCCCTCCATACAATTTTTGTTCTAAGTAAATGTCGACACCCCCAAGCAGCACAGGCAATTAGGCAAATATTGGAAATATATTGGCAAAGGCCGGTTCTTTGTAGGACCAGCGCGAAACCATCCCTTTCCAAAATTGGTCCAATAACCTGTGCTACTTGGGCCATGTCTATTTCTGGCTTCGATGCTGGTCGCTGGGCAGCAAAAAGCGTGTTTACTGCTCTTTCCCTGTCAGTCGACACAGATGATTGGTTCATAAATCGATGATTGCTTCACCACCTGTAGCAGGAGCGGCTTCACCTTTGCAAACGGTCTGATAGCCACGCGAGGCGGTGCGGCATATTTTACAAGTAGAAACAGCGCGGGAACGAATGAATAAAATGGAGGTAAACAACAGTAGTAACAACAAAAATCAGCAGAAAAAACAAACAACAAGTGGTATCAAGTGAAAGGCTTTTTTTTTTCGACGGATGCAAAGCAGTTCTCGACCAACTCCGTCAACGTAGACTATAAGTCCATTTCAAACAACCTGATTGCCTGTTTGTGTAGTGAGTAGGCAAGATATCGTCATACCGTCCATCTCTGTTCTCAAATGGCATGCTGTACCAGTATTTATATTTAATAAATGGTGAACTGCCTTGATGCTGGCCAGTCTCCTCACTAGTTGAGTTTAGAATTTTGGGCAATGGTATGTACACAGAAGCCGACTAAGGATGGAAAAAATTTAAATTCCCCGGCAGCACATCTGATTGGCCCAATATTAAAAATTATTGGCAGATGCCGACAAAGGGCCAAATTGAAACCAGCCATTTCCAATGTGGGCCGATTACCTGTGCTGATTCTGAAGCTTAGTGGGGAGCAGAGCTCTTTTCGCTTCCTTTTATGGTTCCACCTTCTACACCACTTCTCGGAACAAATTATTTCAGCATCTAGTCTCTGTTGTATAGGGTTCACTTTTTGTTTGAATCACGTTTCAGAACTGTGGGGCATTGTGAAAGGCGGTGGTGACAGATTTAAAACAGAATAAAGAGCGACAAAAATGTATTACGCAGCCAGAACTTACTTGAACATACTAGTACAGGATAGTAAAGTACAGGAAAATAGAAGAAATCGATGAAACAACAAACGCATCACCATGATGCATTGTCTCGACGCTTTATCTTAACTCTGATCACCCTTGCTTTTTCTCTAGGCTTCAAGAACAGGCTGCATTTTATTTATTTTACTTGATCGTTTCTAGACTGGGAAGCACAGTGGTTAGTCTGATGAGACAATGACGCTCTGTGAAGAAAGTGTGACGAGCAGAAGATGAAGGAATATGCACACACACACACACCACACACACACACACACACACACACACACACACACACACACACACACACACACACACACACACACACACACACACACACACACACACACACACACACACACACACACACACACACACACACACACACACACACACACACACACACACACACACACACACACACACACACACACACACACACACACACACACACACACACACACACACACACGTGTGCAGTCTTGGTCAAAAGTCTTAAGGACAAAGGTTTTTACCTTCAGCCGAATGATAGAGCCATTACGGGACTGTTAAAGACCGAATGACCTTGAAATGCTAGAAGGTTTATTCTTGGGGTAGGGAAGCTTCTTGCTTAAGTTGTGTTCTAAATGATCCGCTACACGGAGCATTCCAGGAACAATCATTTCGCTGCAGCTGAACGCTTCGGCCTTAATACCACGACGGAAACACACACACACACACACACACACACACACACACACACACACACACACACACACACACACACACACACACACACACACACACACACACACACACACACACACACACACACACACACACACACACACACACACACACACACACACACACACACACACACACACACACACACACACACACACACACACACACACACACACACACACGGATATGGTAGAGGTTGGTCAGATGGTTCTTGATAATCGCAAAGTTAAGAAGAAACGGGGAAACCTCAGGGTGCTCGCCAACGTTTCAACAAGAGAATTTGTTGGCAAGTACCCCGAGGGTCTCCCCCCCCCCCCTTTTCACTTTGTGATTGTACATACGGAAAGACAGATAATGCACCTCTGATATTTTTTGCACGCGACATAACTTTGGAAGACTGTCACAACTGCATGAAAAACAGAATGAATCCTGCGACATAATGAGGGCGGCCGCCGAATCAGCACACGAAGAACCTCGGCGGGCTGCCTAAGAACATGTCTCAGACAGCCGCTCACGTGCACAGTAAATGAGAAAACGAACAGAAATAAGCAGCATCAACTGTGACAAAAAATAAAACCATTGATGTTCTTTCGGGGGCCGTATCCATGTTCGATTGTCCGTCTCCGCTCTTTTCGATGTAGGCTTCGGAGCTCGCCCGACGAGGAGCGTTGAGTTAGACTCGGTCGATGCAAAAGTAATTAGCCAGATGTTGGGCTGATCAATTCGAAACGAATAAGTAAGCGAATGAGTGAGCACGTGAATGGTTCAGTAAATTGAAGTATGCGCTGAATAAGGAATGAAAGCGACGAGTGATCAATTTTTTAGCGCACGCACTAATCTGTTGGCTAATGTGCGATTCAATCAGTGCACACAGAATTTGGCTTATTTAAAATATATCTGTGGCGTACTTTATATTACATCGTGGAATAGGACGTAGGCAAGGTTCCTTGCCTAAATGGCGAGCGTAATAAAATAGGACACGATGCTAGGCTGATAATTATGCTCGGATTAAGGGCCTTTAGACTTCACGCTGTCTAGTAAGTAGGCTTAGTACGCTCAGCCTTCGTCAAAAATAAAAAGGCCAAAGTGTTTCTTGCTAAGCCATGTGATGGTGCACTTCTGGAATGTGCGGAACTTCAAACTAAAGGGCGGTCTAAAGTTTGTCCCTAGTTTAATTGGTCTGGAATTAACGCTGATGTTACAAAGCTAGGCATCTGGCTTGGCCCAAAAGGAAAAGCCTTGGTTTTTACACTTTTTGATATGGACTGAACGCAAGTCCGTTATTTTTTTTTTTGACGCGTAATAGTCGACATTATGTGAAATGGGAGATGAATACAAAAAAGTTAATCGCACAGTAAAAAGAAGTGGAAGAAACCTAATTGAGCTGTGCTTGGATTTATACTCTGGTCCCATTATTGTTATCTATAGAGCACCGGCATCAGAGAGATCTAATGCTAGTTAGTGTACGAACTCGACATGAGGAAACATTTGTTACTCCAGCACACATCCAGTTCATCCTGCCTTATGTGTCAGAAACTTGCCTATTGACCACCTTGCCAGGTTCTCTACCGTTAGTAGTAAGTAGGACGCACCCGTAAAACGACCAAAATTTCTTTACTCTATAGACTCTCCATACACTTCTGTCTATAAAGTCTATAAGTCTCTATAGACAAACCCTAAAGAATAGTCTATAGGCAATACAAATCCTATAGACAGTCCATAGACAATCTGCAGATTTATGGTCATACAGCTTTATAGACTGTCTATAGACAAAAGTCTACTACACTATGAATAGAGGAAAAGAAATATCTATAGGAAGGCAACAGAGTCTATAAGATGTCTATAGAGTGTCAATAGACCATTTTTGTAAGGGGGGTGAGCATTTAGACTATTTTGCGCAGACAGTTCGAGTTGTTTGAAAGACTAAATTGAGGCCTTCGAACCAACTCCAAAGCCTAGGCATCGTAGACAAGTTTTGATCGGAAAAGATCTTTTCCAATTTTTTTCGCAAAAGTGGCAAGAAAGTGAGAGACGAGCAATTTCTGGAAGCTGGAAGAAGCCGCACATTGGCGCCCTCTTATTTTTCGGATAGTTTGCTCAGAGTGATACCGAACATTTTTACCAGGAAGAGCTGGGTACGAGAACCGTTTAGATCACACTTTCCATGTAAGCTCCGTTTAGTAATGAGTACAAGGCGTACAAACGGTATGTCATCAGATCCCGACCCTAAGCATTAAAGGTTTAAAGGCGTTCCCACACACATTTCTCCAAACATTCTATCTCGCGACTTTTGTGTTGTTCAGGGCAACCACATCGGAGCTCAACTTTTGTACAGCTCATATTGTGCCGTGTCAACTCTATGCGCAGGCGCTCTGTGTCTGGAGCATGTCCTAGAACCCTCGAGTGATGTGTCTTCGGCTGCGCCTGGGTCAAAAGGCTTACTAGTTTATCTTAGGACAACGGGTTTCAAAGAAACCCTTTGATGACCCTGTGTGTTTTGTGAGTGCGTGAGTGTTGTGTATGTTTGACTTGACCTTTTCTTTTATTTCTTTCCCCCTCCTCCTTCACCCTCCTCTGGAGTAGCATGCCAGGTTAACAACCAGGCGCACCTCTCCTGTATTCATTAAAATCTCCATTAGCCGTTGACCGTAACTAGCTTTACAGCCTGACAAAGGTCACGCTTTGAACACTGCTCTGCAACAGGGAAAACACTGCGTAACGGTGATATGGCCCCCGACCAAATATGTCAAGATACCTTTAAGGACACAAACAGGCGCTCGTAGACATTGGGTACGCAGCTTTCTGTGCGGGGCACGGGCCCATTATACATCGCCCAAACGTCTGATGAATGGGCGATTACGCGGCCTGCTTTTAATGCCGTTGTGGTCGAACTCGACGAAATATACGGAGGCAGGTCGCCAAGATCTTCGCCACTTTATTTTCACCTTTTAGGTTCACGTTAGTACCGTGAAAGTCGACGCCATGCTTCTGAACACAATGTTCCAAGCCTGCCTACACCCGGCGTCTTCAGATATTTCTGGAAATAGGCAGGACAGGATGTGGCTGCCTTATTGTCAACCAGGAACTGAGAAAAGAACTGCACATTCAAAAGAAAGAGGCCACATTTAGGTTGATGCTTAGGGCCGATCTTAGAGCACGAACATTTGTCAAACAGAATTTTCCGAAAAAAAAACAAACAAACTAACTAATAGTTCCTTGCAAACCTCCTTTCTTTCTAGCGACTTCAGCATACACTTCAATCTCGCAACACTTGCTCCATTGCATCAATTTTTTTCCGTACATGATATTTGCTTTTCTGTTCGCTGGATCCGCTTCGGGTGATTTAGTGTGCCCGTCCCGTAAATGAACTTGGAGCATTTCTTCGTTTGCTGCACAGTGCTTTGACAGAGCCGCCATTGCAGCTCCACCTTCATCACAGTAATCGCGGCGCCGGCTGTTCTTCACTTCATTTATGTGTCTTCTTTAATTTTTGTGCTTCATTTGACAGCCGTTCGCTTTATTCCCTTTTTCCCAGCCCGTCCACGCATTAATCACAGAACCCGCGAGCACGTTGATGTTAAAATATGATGATTAAAATAAAAAAGGGAGACTAACAAGCGCTCGACCTAAGGCTGTGACTTCCAGGTGAAAATTTTATTCGCGGCAAGCACAGCATATATAGCCCCAGACAGAGCTAGCAGACAAACAAGAAACAAAAAACGGCAGATTCAACCAAGAAACGAAAACCAAGCGAATACAACTGTGAAATTATATGTGTTGAGGATCTCTCTCACACCATTCCTCACTTGGCTTTTTTATGACTATACATGACCTTCCTTCCTTGTTTGTTTAATGCGTCTGCAACCATATATAGTGCGCTTGTCTCGAATAAAATATTCAGCTGTAAGTCAGCGCTCCTGCCTGGCTCCCTTCTTGTTCCTTCTAGTTGCGTGCTTTCATCTCTATTTCATTCGTGTTTACTTATTTCGTCTTTGTCTGGCGCAAGTGATCAGTTAGAAATCAGCTACCAACAAGCATAAACTTGTGTTTCACTGTACCAGGACAGGAGAGTTTCGGTGATGAAGACACCACCGCAAAACTTTTTTTTTCTTTTACCGCAGTGCACTGCAGCATTCCGCTACGCGCCGATCACATCCATGCTTGCGTCGGTAGCAAATAGCCTTCATTACTCGTGGATTCTGGTTAACCTCCCTGCCCCCCCCCCCCTCCTCTTACTTGTGGATGTTTCCCGCGATTTCTTGCATGCGCGCGCTTGACACACATCTGTCTGGGGCCTTTGTGCACTTACCCGATTGCCGGAAAATGTTTTATGCGCTTCTGCCCGCGCGGAACTCTGGGAAGACAGGGGAATGAGAAGTTACGTAAAGCGAGCCTTGCAAAAGGCAGTGTTCTTGTGGTTTCGGGGATTTACACAACCTACCCAATTTCTCGAGTTACAAGAAGGCTCGGCGCCTCCGTCGACTGGCGCTTTTTTTCTTCTTTTTTTGCGGCTGCCGTGAGGCCTGATTCACTTTATATCACTGTCCTGTGCACATGGCCTTTTTTATAATGCTTGCCAAGCTCGGAGAAGGTTGTACAGTGATCGATTACAGAGAACTAGAACCACAGGAAGAAACTGATTGCATTTGATGAAATTCGAGCCCTGTTGGATTAGATAAGAGCCAAGCGTAAACCGAATAGATAACCGCCAAATTTGATGCTCAACAATTAGGAGTGAATGCGAAACGAGTAACGATCGGATTACATTCTCATTCAAGCCTGGTTTTGCAAGTAATAAGGAATTTTTTTTGGAAGACGTTCTTTGAAACAATTTTTTTTCTTTACAGCGTGAAGAAGTGAGTATCTCGTTCAGTTTGACAACAAAGCTGGACGAATGACAAATAAGAAATGCTGTAACCTATAAACGGTATGCGCCAGCCTCATCAACATCGTCTCCTGTGGCCGTCTTTTGTTTTAGCACAATTTGTCGATAATTTAAAACCATAAACCAGCCCGCCCAGCAAGAAGTACTCCTAAGAAACCAATAAAATGCATTGTAGCTTCGTCGGGAGATGTTACACTGTAGAAACTTCATGTAACTTTAATTGCGGGTTTTTTAAAGTAATAAATGATTGACTTGGCGCGAATCCAAATCAACATCGCCCTGTTGGCTTTCTACACTGAAAGGCTTGTGGCAAAAACGGAAGGCGATACATAAACAAACCCGGAGATATTCCCGCAAGCCAAACAACAGCTCATAACCGCTTAAGTGGGCTGAGTAAGAATGTGTGAACGTTAATCAATATAAGGAAACGAGTTGTTTTCCTCTATGTACGATTTTTCAGCAGCGGGTAAATCGCTAAGTAATTACTTATCAGCCTCAGTCTACGGTTATTGTGCCGACTGATTGAATGTCTTTGTAATTCATGTGCTGCTGAAAACTGGTATGTTTTAGTATCTGCAGTAAGTTGAAAATTCATTTTTCTGCATTCAGTTTTCTTCGGCCACCCACATAACGGATGTCGTGTTCATAAGTTCTCCACCACTAAGCTTCCTACTTCCAAATCTTTAACTTTACTGCCACAAAACAACTGCTCGTTGACTGCTTTTAAAACCAAGGTGAGAAGAACATTACAGGGAGCTATAGTGTGTCCCCCATAGACTCTGTCTAGCATGTAGCAGCACAAAATATTGCGTTTGTCGTCAAAGCCTTGGTCGTAACTTGTCGGCGTCGGTCAAAGAGCTTTACATAAGTGAAGGACTTCGTTCAGAATGTAAAAAAAAATATGTCTGGGGTTCAACATGGCTTGAACCTACTTATTCGAGCGAAAGCTATGTTAAGCATGATCTCCACTGTGCCAAATCAAACGTCAAGGTCAAAGGTCAAGGTGAGGTGCCCAATGGTCATATGATAGCGTGGTCATACTACCATAGCTTGGGCCATTCCAGCACGCAGTTAGGTTCGGTTTGACCTTGTGAGGCATTGAAGGTAATTGTCAATATGGTGCCCACTGTCACATATCAAATGTCAAGGTCAAAAGTCAAGGTCAAAGGTTAAGATCAGGTACCCATGGTCACAGTCATATGATGTGATTCTCCTACGATAGCTTGGGTCATACCACCACACAGTTAATTCGGTTTGACCTTGTTAGACATTGAAGGTCATTGTCTCATCCGCATCGGAATCGGAAATTGAACCCCGATGAGTGGATCTCTGGCTCTAAAAAGAATTATTCTCATTCTGGGCGGTACTATGTAGATTTGCAAAGTATATTTGGCGAGAGTTTTTTTTTACTAGTAAGCCATTTTTGAATCTACCCGCTTTCACTATACGGTTGTCCTTGCCAGGAAGTAGCCACTCTCCCCCTGTCTGTGCTTTGTCGTCCCCTCTTCTATTTTCTCCTTTAGACCTTGCCCACTTACTCTCACAGTGAATTGCTGCATTTCTAGAAGAAGCCGTTTTTGTTGTTTAAAGCTTTTCAAGAACGTGAAGTGCCGGCGCCTATTCTCTGGCCCATTTCCTAATTGTTTACCAAACAAAGCACCTTGCTTCTCGTCCTACCCGCGCCTCGCTAAAATCGATGCTCGTACCTTTCAGGCGGCATTTTGTATCACCTCCCGGCCCTAAACGGCGATCGTCGCGTTCAATGCACTCCTTCAGTGCACTTGCAACAGCGACCATCTCTGAAAACAAGCGGTCGATAATAAGGTGCAACCTTTGAGTTGGATCGAAGTAGCGTGACCGTGCGCCATTCAATTTGTAAGAGAAGAGAACTCGGCGTGGCACTCTGGGCAACGCAAAATAAATAATAAGGAAGTGAAGAGGGCCGAGGTTTGTCAGGCCGGGCTAAGGAAGAGCATGTGGCTTTGCCGAAAGAGTAACTAAAATAATTTAGCTGTATCCTTTGCGCGCCCTGGCTCCCCAAAGACCATGCTTTTTTCGGACACTCCCCCTCTCTTAATCAGTACGATAAAACAGGATCGACTCTCTTGCACTCGACATAAAATGCTCGGCACCAACTCAAGAAGTGTATTACACTAGACAGAGTGGCTCGCTAGACAACATAAGAGCGGGACGCACCGATTTTTACAGCTTACTTCCGCTCAGTAGCGACGTGCTTCAATCGACGCTGACCTTTGAGCTACGATCCAGCAGTTGTATCGTACTCTGGCCCGGCGCTGGTCCCTCGAGTTGCCAAGCGCACATATCGATTAGTGGATGCAGAGCTGAAAACGAGGAAACTCTCCCAATGTCAACAACACAACGCGCAACACATCTCTGCTCAATAGTCCAGTGGGTATCTCTGTTTGTAAATTTGTAGATATCACTTTATGCCAGTAGGCACTCTATCGCTAAAAAAATTCTTTGCTCGCAATTGATGTACTGTATTATTGCATTGTTTAGTGCAGTCATTGAGGTGAATAAATTATCTTTAGGATTTGGATGTATATGTTGGCCTTCCTGTAAAGCTGTAAGGGTTACTCGTCGCAAGAGAGTGGACTATCTTATCGGTAACTTGACTGTTAGCCCTTTCAACCATGAGTTGATAGCAGAATTTCTACAGGGCTGGCTGGCAAAACATTCGGCCCGGTTAAAGGGTCCCTGAAATAGTGTTTTCTGCCAGCTATTGTCTTTTTTTCTTTTTCAGATTTTTTGCCGTCCTTTTCGGTTTATTCTGGGACAGGGAGACTCGTGCTGTGCTCGGCCAATGAAAATAAAATGTTATCTTTCGCCAGCCTTCCTGAGCATATATTATTTAATTAAAGACACGTAATATTATATTTTATCACAGTTTTGACCCGCTTAACAACTCAAAAAATAAATAATTCAGTGGGGAACCTAATTAGCTTATGCGTTGACAATGCGAGAGCACTAGAAGCTATTGATATCGTTATCGGATGTGACGTCACTTCCTGTCAGGTGACGTCCCTTACGTCAAGACAATAGGAATTATCCGCTCTGGTCACCTCCCTTGTCTGCAGCCAATGGGAATTTTCATGACCAATGACGCTTATTTTTTTCACGATGAGGCTTTTAAGACTATGGCACTAAAACGAGAACACCACAATAATTACCTAACGGCTTCTCTTGGGATATCAAATCGGAGCACAGATTGTGATGTCAATAATAGTCACATCCCAGTAGGAAAAAAAAAACGACAGAACCGTATCAAAAAGTAGCACCAAATGGTTTGTATTTTCATGTTGTTTTGTAGTGTTTTTCTGTGGTAAAACAGTTTTTGTGAAGTACTTTTCTGTAGTCTGCACTGCTGTAGTACTTTTCTGCTATAAGTAATATGAAATTCTGTTGTTACAACAAATATTTCGGTTGTTACTACAAGTCCTTGGTCAATGACACCACAGAAAATCTGTCGTGACGACAAACTACACGAAATTGTGTTGCTACAACGATATTTTTTGTTGTTACTACCAATTCCTGGTGAAAGTCACCACAGAAAATCTGTCGTGACAACAAGCTACACGAAATTATGTTGTTACAACAAAAATTTCTGTTACTACAAGTTCTTGTTAAAAGAAGTACAGAAAATCTGTCGTGACGACAAACTACACAAAGTTCTGTTGTAACAACAAAAAATTGGGTTGTTACTACAAGTTCATGGTCAAAGATCTCAGAAAATCTGCCGTGACGACAGAAACTTTTCTCTTGTGTTTATGACGGGGATGAAGTCTCTGAAGCACTTCTTACACACCAGTTTCTCTTGCACGTGTCAAGCGACGACGGAAGGCCTTGAGAGTGGCGGCCAGAGGCCCGCTCACACGGTGCTCAGCTGCTCTCGCACCATTAAAGTTACTCGTGTAAAAAAAATTATAAGGAAAGCTTGGCCGCTGCGCCTGTGGTGATTGAGTGGCTCCGGCCTGGAGGGCCCAGAGAACATGCGTGCACCCGCCCGGCAGCCAGGAAGCGCTGCCCGGCCTCTGCCGAATGAACTTAATCCGGAAACCGTCTGGGGCGATGCCGCTGTCCGGTCTGTTTGCACACGTCTCCCTCGTCCCTGTACTCGCACTGCTCGCCCAATCGGCTGTTAATGTCCACAGGCTAGCGCCGAAGCCTTCCCGCTTCTACACCGGTCGCGATCCTGACATCACGGACATTGTGAGTTTCGAGCGCTTTTCTCCCTCCTTCCTCGAGAAACACAACACATCACAGCAAAAACACAACAGAAACACAACAGAAACGTCTGTGCTGTGTAATCACAACAGATTTCCTGTACTGTTCTTGGACATGAACGTGTTGTAACAACAGAACATTGGGTACCCAAGCAGCACAAGTAATTGGCCCAACATTGGAACTGTATTGGCGAAGCTGGCCCTGCAAAGGACCAGGATGGGACCATCCTGTTGCAATATTGGGCCGATGACCTGTGCTTCTTGGGTAGTTACTACAAAAAAGCACTACAGAGTGAAAGAAAGTGGTACAGAAAAATAGAAACTACAAAAGTACAGAGAAATAGTACAAAGCAACAGAAAAATATATTACGAGAAAGCGACAAAATATCTTACAATATTTTCGACATGATTCTGTCGTTTTTTTTTACTGGGCATGGTGCTGTCGCCTTGCATATTATGACTCAATTTATCGGGAATAAGGCGTTTGATCTAATCAGGGCCCGATATTTAACCGCAGGGGCTGTTCATGCTGTCACCTTTCATCGCATTTCCAGCGTGCAGGCCACATGTGTTCCACAACTTTAAGACTGCATAACACACGTTTCTTTTTTATAATTTGTTACATGAGCTCGCATTATATTTTGTTTGCGCAGCGTATCTTCCATTTTATTAAGATGCATATTTGACACTTTCTAGAGAATAATCTTCTGTACACATTGATTCTGTGCTTCCCTCTCAACTTGATTTGAAATCTCCTTGTGCATTTATGTTCAATATATTGTATCGTTATGTTATAAGCATATCCTGTATTTGCTTTTCCCCTCCCCTCTGTGATGTAGCATTGTACTGGGATGTTAATAGAAGTTAAAAAAAAATAAAAATATATAAATAATACTTTCCAATCCCGAGCATTCGTGAGAGGAACGGATAAAATGGCTACTGAAAATTAGTTTCATGTAGCGGCGGCACAACACAGTGAATGACTTCAGATATGCATGGTGAACGGCAGTGGTTTACGCAGACTTCTGCTGGATTCGAAGTGCTTCCGTCGCTTGCCACTGACTTGTACGGCATGGTAGATTCTGGTGTGCGACCCCCAGAAAAATTTTTTAGACAGTCAGTAGACTATTCATAGACTTCGGTCTATAAAGTTAATAGACTGTCTATAGACAAATCCTAAAGAACACTCTATTGGCAATGCAAAATTTATGGACAGTCTATAGACAATCTATAGGCTTTTGGCCATACACTTTTAGTAGACTTGTTTGTAGAGTCTATAGACTATGAATAGACAAAAATAGATATCTATAGGAAGGCAGTTGAGTTTTTAAGAACTCTACAGACTGTCTATATACCATTTTTATAAGGGAACGAAGATTTGGGGAAGGGCTAATCATAATTTTCGATATAAACAAACAACTTTCCCCGTCAATTTTTCAGAAGACCCTGATCACGGGCAAAGGCTACCCGTTCGAGCGTCATCGCGTGGCGACCAGCGATGGCTACGTAATCGAGCTCCACCGGATACCCTGGGGTAGGCGGCCGCCCAGGGATACCCGCCACAGACCAGCCGTCCTCATCATGAGCGGGGTGCTCGGGGACTCATCGAACTGGGTGCTCGACTTCCCCAATCAGTCGTTGGGTGAGTTCAAAAGAACGCGCGAGTCAGGGTTGCGAATACGGACGGACAGATCATGCCGATGAGGTACACAGAGTGCGAATCACCAACGCCAGAGGAGCTGGTAGGAAGGAGCACTCTAAACTCGAATACGGCTATATGGGAGTAGTCTGTCCTCTCGTGCACTCCCTTTTATAAACGGCAATACAATAGAGGATAATAATATTAACATTATTATTATTATCCCTTTTGTTCATCCCTTTTTGTTCATACTGTTGTACTAAAGCATTTCTGGAGCGATACATTTAAAGTCCCCATTGTGCTTCCCCGGCCTTTACGTCAGGCTCCTGCATTTCTAGTTCCTCGCGCTGCGGACCAGATTTGGTAAATATGCTCGAGCTTATTATGTTCCAAATATATTTAATGCTCTTCCCTCTGAAATTAATTCCTGTGAGTCTATACGTGATATTCGCAATAATCTAAAGAAATAGTACTTAGAATAATTAAACTGTATAGTTCAATTTCTATGCACAGCAAAACTTTTCGCTTTCCACCTATTTTGTGTTTGATGTGATATTACTTACTGTCTGTTTTGTATCTTTAGTGTCTCCTTTTTAAAAAAAAATATAGTCAATTTTGCGGCCGAGTTTGGCTGTCGACTGTCAGGCTTCGCGTGACAAGCCACAATGATGGCTTAGGCGAACCTGGTTTCTGCTATTGTATCGAGTTTTGTTGAATAAATTATTATTATTATTATTATTATTATTATTATTATTATTATTATTATTATTATTATTATTATTATTATTATTATTATTATGAGAGGGCGAAAAAATCGGAGGAGGGTAAACACTGCAGATGTTTTCTTCGCATAATCTTTTTTGTGCTCATAGGGCACGACAATTTGATTACCATCTATTTTCTGTATTAGTGTGCAATCGCAACCGAACCACTTGCCCTTATTACTGTTCTCAAATGAGGTTGACTGTGTCTCCTTGATCCACTTTTTTTCTTTCTTTTCCTTTAAATTTCCAATTTGATATGATGCTTCTGTATAGGTATAAAAAGAGATCTCCGGCCTGCTGCCGGGTTTTGCCCAACAAGCCACTGATGGTTTTGGCATGCCGAGAAATTCTGTTTTGTACTGCCTGACAAAAAAAAATATATTATTTTTAATATTTCGTGCTCTCATACTGGAGTACAGACTACTCCGTTTTTTGCTCTCATACAGCCGTATTTCTGGTTTAGAATAAAAAGGAGTGCTCTAGAGAACAGCTTACTGTCTTTTTACTCCATACTGATTAGAGTGAGTGAGCCGTGTCTTGCGCTTGTCTTGTCCTTAAGTAAATACACGCATAACCTCTATTCCCGAATGAGGGCAGTAATAGCGTACTCTGAAATGAACATAAAAGAGCTCGTAG
Source organism: Amblyomma americanum (assembly GCA_030143305.2). Lineage (NCBI taxonomy): Eukaryota > Metazoa > Arthropoda > Arachnida > Ixodida > Ixodidae > Amblyomma > Amblyomma americanum. The sequence goes on from JARKHS020034136.1 coordinate 45,339, forward strand.
CATTTTGCAGAAAGTTCCATTCTTGCCGGGTGTTCGTAAAATGCTCGTGGTCGTGCACAGAGTGACCTATGTAGTACTGATGGCGCGCAACGCGTCGCAGGCTACGTTCTCGCCGATCACCGGTACGACGTCTGGATGGCGAACACCCGCGGCAACTCGTACGGCAAGCAGCACCGGAGTCGGAAGGTCCGATCGCCAGCATTCTGGAACTTTTCGTGAGTAGCCATCCGCTTAGTCACGAAGTAATAGACACCTTTAGTATACCGGGTACCGTTTTACCGTCACCGTTATCGGAGTACCGGAATCCCGCCCACCTGCAATAAGCATGCGCTGATTGGTCCCGATGCAGAAGGCTTGCACGCAGCTGCCGGGTACCTGGCGCCATCTGGCGGCCACTAGGCGATTTACGCATGCCCATGGGCGGGACCAATCAGCGCATGCTTACTGCCGGTGGGCGGGCTTCCGGTACTCCGGCCACGGTCACGGTAACATGGTACACGGTATGGTAAAGGTGTCGAATGTCTCTGTGACAGTAACGGGAACACTAAAATATCTGAGCTACTCTGTACAAATTTCTAGGGATGGACGTCAGCACAGTACAGACAGCCACTTCCAGCTAAAAAAATACAATGCAAGCTTCTTTTGCTCGTACCGCTACCAAATTAAAGCATTTAGGGCAATGGTCACCTATTTACTCCGATGTACAGGACAGGCTATGCTCATCGAGGAGCATCTCCAAAGGGACTTCTAAATAACAGGCCGCAAGCAGACTGATGGTGTAGAGCATCGCTTGGCTATTTCGCATATCTCAGCCCAACCACGTTAGCCATGTATACCATATGTGATACAATATGGTGTCGAAACCCAGACCTTGGCCCATGACCTTTTAACATTAAAGTTCGGCTAACCGCAAGATCGTGAGGCCTTCAGTACAGTGATCGTCCTTGCCCACAAAGTGATGGAAATGAGGCCACGCCGAAAAATATAGTGCAATAAATTTGAAACATAAAGCTCCTCCCGGAGGAGAGATGTTTATGAGAAGTAGCAGGACGAATGCAACTGAACTACTTCCATGCGTCTCGGACCTGTGGCACCGTTTTGTTTTAAGTGGCAGGGGCGTATTTCAGGGAGGTGGTTGAAATGACACAACCGCCTTCAGCGAACAGCGTCGCTTTCTTCACAGCTTCCACGAACATGCCCTGCTTGACTTGCCGGCGCAGATCGACTACGTGCTAGGCGCCACCGGCCAGCAGAGCATTCCCTACGTGGGCGTGTCTCAGGGAACGCTAATAATGTTCGCCATGCTCTCCGAGAAGCCCGAGTACAACTCCAAGGCGAGTAATGAAGTATCTCTTGGTTTTTGCTGCGTGGTGGGGCGAAGGTTGACTGATAGGGGGCGGCTGCGCCATTTGGTCGCCTCTGGGTACGGTTAAATGTTAGCAGTGCGTTTACATTCTTGATTTGAAGCGAAAAGCTTCATTAAGCTAGGTAAAGCAGTCATCGCATTGGCCGAAGAATGACCTTGAACGACCTTTAGCCCAATCACGTTAGCCATGTATGACCATATGTGATACAGTTATGGTGTCGAAACCCTGACCTTGGTCCATGAGCTTTAGTTGGCCTCTGACCTCAGACCTTTGGCCTCTAACATTCAGTGTCCCTTTGACATTGGGGGACCTTTGTGTCGACCCTTGACGTCAAGAACATCCGATGGGCTGATGTGAAGCCACGTGATGTCATCCGGTGGGGACGTCGTAAGACCCTGTGACATCACGTCATAGCCACGTGGTCGCATGGGTATATATATAGGACGGCTGTCGCGAGCGTGTAGCGGAGCTGCCATGGACGAGCCCTCAGACACTTAGCAAGCGTGCTTGCTTTTCGCTGAATTCCAGGGTTAGCCAAGTTAAGCCACTGCCAATTTTTTCCTTCCCCCGCAGGTCAAGGCTTTTGCAGCCATGGCGCCGTTCAACAAGCTGTCAGGCGTGGACATCGCCGCACTGACCGCGTTTGCACCCTTCGCTGACAAGTACCTGGTACGCGACCGAGATGTTCCTCGCAGATATCGGCCTTGATCTGTCGTGTTCATATAGGATCGAAGAGCCGACAGCGTTTCTAGAGGGGAAAACCGAAGCAGACTTGAGGAACTTCTTCGTTGCTTAGCAATACTGAGGTAACCAATCCAGTTCCAACCAAAGTACTATACGTACGCACCAGACAGCCCGAAATATCCTAGGCCATGCCGACCGATTCCTACCGCTCAGGCTGGGTTAGTCTGTATAAATGTTCCGAAATAAACTTCAATTCAATTCAATAGTACAACAAAACTATGCTCAGCGTATCCGAAAGTAAGGTGCCAAAACAAACTTCATTCGTAGGTATTCTTTTTTATGCATACGAGGTGCTACAAATCTTACATGATGAGCTTTTCCAGGAATTTCATCACTGGCAAGCTATATAGAATTAATGCGGAGGCTGAAATTCTCAGACTATGGTGTCTTCCTTTTAAATAGTTAAATGTTAATAGTTAGGGAGGGGAAACACGGTGCTTGCAAAATTCCACAAGGTAAGGTTAGGATTTATTCTGGCAGCACTTTTCCAGTACTAAAATGTAACTAAAAGGCCTTGTAGATGAACCATGATTGCCACGAATAAGTTAGGTGAAGCCAAGCAAAGCGCGGAGTTCGATGGAAACACTCATCCTCTTTTTGTTACCCACCTTTATTACGCCCTAATGCGCAGACCACCGCCTATGAGTCTTTCCTGTTCGAGGTCCTGGCACGAGGCGCGTTCTACATGCCGTTTGCCCGCAAGTTCTGCGGCCTGCCGACACGAGCGCTGTGTTCGATTGTTGCCGATGGCGTCGCCAACCTGGGCAGCAAGTACATCAACGAGGTGAGAAGTAGCATCTTCTCAGCCAATCCATGAATAAGGAGAGTTGGCCGAGCCCGAACAGTCACATCGGCCGCACATATTGCATCTACCATGGCTGGAGCGTTGAGGGCCAGCATTGTGTCCAAGATAATAACGGAGGTCAAAAATGGCACAATTGTTGTATCTATAGTTCCTAATCAGGGGTGTTCAAGTGAGTTTTGTCTACGTCCTGTTTAAAAAGTTAGCCTCAGCCCGCCTAAAGGATTGAACGCAAGCTGCTCCCTGCATGTCTCCTCCCCTCCCCCTCCCTTCCCTTCCCTTCACTTCCCTTCCCAGGTTGTAGTAAGATCGATGTGTTCTGGTGCAAGTAGAATTAATTTTGTAGAAGTTGTCACACTACCACTAACAAAAAACGGCCCCGCTGTTCCGAAATTTTACCCTTTTATTAAATAATAATAATTGGGTATTCGGGGAAAGGAAATGGCGCAGTATCTGCCTCATGTATCGTTGGACACCCGAACCACGCCGCAAGGGAAGAGATAAAGAAGGGAGTGAAGGAACTGTAGTTTAGGTGACATTTAGGATATTTTATAGTGCAGCAACGCTCATATATTCTTCGTTTCTCTGGCCAGCTTCTGGGCATAGCTCAGACCAACGGTTGAGAGTTCCAGCTCTTTCTGATTAGCCTAAAAAAGTATCAAATATTATGCCTATGCTCATTCCATTCCTTGTGCGAGAACTCAATGTATATTAATATGCGGCTGCCAGAAAAGTGCCCCGATGCGGATTGAATAAGATAATTTTTGCATGTGTACATTACAAACAGCGACCAGCTGAAGGCTGATTTTGTAGACTTGATCCGCCGCGGTGGATCAGTGGTTAGGGCGCTCGGCTACTGATCCGGAGTAGCCGGGTTCGAACCCGACCGAGGCGGCTGCGTTTTTATGGAGGCCAAAGGCTAAGACGCCCGTGTGCTGTGCGATGTCAGTGCGCGTTAAAGATCCCCAGGTGGTCGAAATTATTCCGGAGCCCTCCACTAAGGCACCTCTTTCTTCCTTTCGTCGTTCACTCCCTCCTTTATCCCTTCCCTTACGGCGCAGTTCAGGTGTCCCACGATATATGAGACAGATACTGCGCCATTTCCTTTCCCTCAAAACCAATTATTATTATTATTATTATTATTATTATTATTATTATTATTATTCTCGCACTCATTGGGGACCGGGAAAAGCCGCAGCAAAATAAGGCGAACTGTCACAAAGCCGGCTAGTGACGTGAAATGCCGCGCTTCTTTCGCTACTGCAAATATTTACTGAAGCAGTAAAATCTACAGCCACGCGTATGGTTTCAAGCGTGAGCAGGGTCCCCCACTTTTCTGTCACGCACTTCTTCCTTTCCTATTTCGCGCAGTCAAGGCTGCCCGTCTACCTCCACTTCATACCAGGAGGAACCTCCGCGAAGAACATCGTTCATTACGCCCAGGTAGGATCGCTGGATTATAACGGCTGCGTAGGAAGCTGTAAATATACGTGCAGGTTGTTCGACACGGTTTAAAAGATGTGGAGGCGCTGGCGGCCTTCACGCATTTGCCCGTACATTTTTCGCGCAGCTAGTCAAGTCCGCGAGACCTCTGAAGTTCGACTATGGACCTGAAAGGAATTTGGCTGTCTACGGACAGGTGAGAGGGCTTTTTTCGACGCCGTTTCTGTTAAACTGTGAACAGAAATGCTTATAAGATATAACGATTTGTCTTTGAACACGCGCTCGTCATTTACATGACACAGGTGCTTCTGAACAATTGGAGGATGCCGCAAGTGGTACAACAAGAGGTGGAACATTAAGGGATGCTCTCAGATTAGGATATATCTGGGATTAAGTAGGATTAGGGGAGGAGATTTTAGATGAAAATCTTTCGCAACGGTTTATCTACGTTAAATGGAGATAACCGCCTGACATCTATGAACGCAACGTTACAACTGTAGCACTTTGGCAGGTTCAAACGCTGCTTGTCGCCTGTCATCCTGCTTTGTGTGCTGCGTGACATGTCTGCATTTTGCTTTTTGCACAGCGTTTCAAACGAAAGAATGGTGGGGATGATTAGATGTAAAAAATAAATAATCACAAAAGGTACAAGAAATAGCCTGCTGTAATGAGCAACTTTTTAGTGTGCCTTAAATAATGTTCTGTCGTTCATTTTCAGGAGAACATGACTATGGCCTTAGCGCTCGTCCGTATGTTTGTTGTGTGTTTCTTCTCTTTGTGATCTTGTTTCTTCGGTGCAGTTATGATACAGTAATGCGATCAACTAGCCCAAAAGCTCGTTTAACTCATGACCGCAGCGTTCCTACGTTCAGTAATACTAGAGGCATACTTCTTGCAATGGAACTCAGTTTCAATAATTACTATGAATTATTGTGTAACCGTCCCTTATGACAAGGTTTCGGAAGACAAACGTACAACCGACGTCATTACTAAATGGAACACGGTTCTAGTATCGAAGAGTGGCTTATGTGGGAACGTGTGATATTTGACAGGCATAACCTTGTTTCAAACCGTTTCAGTGAGAAACTTGAGTGCTGAAAAATTCTACCTGGGGTTTCCATGCCGTTCAGCGCAATTAAGCAATTAAAGTGAGGAATCGTGTTTTGTGCTGGGCGCACTGACAGGGCATGAGCAATTACTAACGAGCAGCGCCAAGCATGGCGGATTGAGAGGGAGAAAAAGTTTAAGGGAGGGCAGTGCGTGCAATGACTAAGAATCTCTCTTCTGCTACCCTCCTTTTCCGCAACGGCACGTGATTTCACGAAAAAGATATCACACACAAAAATAATTTCGTCGACCTACCGTGGCGAGGGTAATCGCGTTTTCGAAATTCTAAGAGCTGATATTGCGGTTACTTTTACGACTGGTTACAATATCTCTCATTGCAACCAGGTGCCTATCTGTGATAGTTAAAAATTTAGTTATCAGAAATTAGGTAACCAGCTTACTAATTAGAACAATTCACCTGCTGTCCGGTGTCACACATCACCGGCAATACTATGCCTCAAAAGCAATACTTTTTACCTCAAAATCCTATTTTTGAGAATTTTTGAAACGCCTGGCATATTTGCACGAGTATACCAAGGGGCCAGTTGGCCAGACATATTCTAAACAAAAACGTAGCTTATGGACGGGACGAAGAAGGGCGAAGACAGGACGGTTGCTACACTTACAACTGAATAGAATGAAATGAGACGGTAAACCATACCCCATCCCAGAGCAACAACACGCATGCGCAGGCGTGTTGTTGCTCTTGGATGGGGCGTGGTTTACCGTCTCATTTCATTCTATTCAGTTGTAAGTGTAGCAACCGTCCTGTCTTCGCCCTTCTTCGTCCCGTCCATATGCTACGTTTTTGTTTAGAATATTTGCACGAGTTGTACGTATCGCCAGAGAGACCAACCTGAAAAGCGGCGCTGCGTAGCTGCTTCATCTCTCTCCCCCCACCCCAACCCTACCAGAGAGGAGTGGGAGGCGGCCCTGCTTGGCTGTTCGGACCTTCAGGCCCAAAAGGCTTTGGTCAAGAGGGCTAAGCTGGCGGCTTCGACCAATGGGGTCCCGGAATAAGCACTCCACCCATTGCGGGGCTCTTTAAAGAGCCTCACCTCTTTCGTTAAATAAAAGCTTTTCACCACCACCATCATGATTTTAACAAAATAACTATCTTTTCTGCAGCTGGAACCAGGCGAGTACCAACTCGGGAACCTTCAAACGGACGTGGGCATCTTTTGGAGCAACGGCGATCACTTGATCACGCCGCCCAATGTCCGGCAGCTGATCCAGGAGCTGGGAACTCGCGTCAAGATGAACCACTTCATCGACGACCCCTATTACACGCACGCGCACTTCCTGCTTGCTCTGAACAACCCGGATGTGTTGTTCAAGGCGCTGATTTCCTTTCTGGACTCATCGACCGACAAATTGTGATTACAGTTTTTATGTCGAAATAAATATATAGAAAGGGCACAACCAGTGCAGTGACAGTAGAAGGTTTACATATATTTCGAACATTCAGAAGGGATAATATATGATATTCCAGGTCGTTATTGTTGAGAACGTTATTCTTCATTAGTTCGGGGGGAGGGGGGGGGGGGTCAGGCGCACAGGAGCCCTTTGGCCCCGGTGACCTCCACAGCCCATTTACAGGCCGCCCCTTCAAAGACTGGTTCTTGCTGCATCTGGACTCGCATCTCACAAAGTGAACATACCCAATAGCCTTTAGTACCTCAAAAATTAGCTCGCCGCTTTTCTGTGCTACCTTTAAACCTTGCAGCTGAGAGCAATGAACTAAGATTGGAAAACAAAGCATAACATACAAGACGTGTACGACCCCCGAGTGAAAGAAATTAAGAAAGAGAAACAGCCCAAGTGGTTTCATGGGATGGCCTTTAGGATAGCAGGAGGATAATGGTCTACTGTGAAACGGTGTCAATGGCATATTTTCTTTTCCGTGGGTCTAATACATTACATAAATGCGTAAACTTTGGATAAAACACTGTACTAGTAAAGCAATAGCATTAGTATAGGGAAGTCAGCACATGCACATACGTATACATATATGTGCGTACATGTACGTACGTACACCCCCGTTACACGGTTGAGAAGCAAAAACCTGTTGCTCGGTTACTTTAGGCAAAGGGGGTACATGTACGTACCCCCTTTGCCAAAAGTAACCGAGCAACAGGTTTTTGCTTCTCAACCGTGTAACGGGGTCTTTATGGCAACCCTAAAGGCCGAAAGGTATCAGAAAGAGACGACAGAGGTTAACAAGGTTACTTTGCGCAGATTAAGAGATTAAAGTCTGTCATAAGCTTTTCGCTGCGCGGCTAAGAAACAAGCCACCGCTGCCCGGTTACATTTGGCAAAGACAATACATACAATGTATGTACATACATACATTCACATGTATGTATACCCGGTTTATCCTCCCCCTCTACATACATTTGCATGTATGTAGAGGCAATTTTTTTCGAGGTTCTAATTCGGGAGAAACTTGGGTTAGTCAGGAAAAAAATTACCGTAGTTCGGGTTTTTTTTCGCGTTATTTTTTTTATTGCAGCAGAAGAAAGTTCAATGATTATAACAATTCCTTTTTCTTTCAGACATGAAATTCCGCAATTTTCGGTGATTATTTCATAAACAACAAGGAAATCATGGGTTGCACCGTAAACTTATCTCACAATTAAGATTTTTTTTATTTTATCGGTTATAAATATTTCATGCCGTACTTTACAAGCATTCAACGAAGAACTCCCGCGTCTGAGCAATACCGCAACGTGCCTTTATTTGTACACTGCCAAAACACAATTTACAACCAATGGAAAAACGATTTTAAACGTTCAAGGTCCCTGGATCAGGGTGTCGTTATTGTGACTAGCGCTTCATGCAATGACTCCGATAAGACGTCTTGTCGGTAGCAAAGCTTTGTCCCCTCGCTTCTAAATCGCCCTTCTGGAACTAATCTTGAAATTCATCCGCTCATGAAAACAAGCGTTAAAAGAGGTTCAAGATATGTGATTGACCGATGACGTCCCTCTGGATTAACAACTAGATATTCACAAGTTTTCTTGCGGCGTCTTCAGTTTTGTGAACTAGAAAATCAGCGTCGTACAGAAGGCTCACTTTCAGTAAGAAATCGGGTTTAACCCGATTTCTTACAGAATTTGTTAAGGGTGCAAAAATCAGCTAAAATCGTGAAAACGAAGGGCCCTATATACAGGGTGTTTCTGCCAAGAGTTTACAGCATTGTTAAAAACAGGCTTTTTGAGTTAAAAGAGCGCTTTTTTCGACATAGCATTTTCAGCGGTTTAACACATCAGAATACAGCTGAGAAGTGCTAAATATCAGGTTGGTTAACTAATATTGAAAATTAACTTTTAATTATTTCTGTTTCGCTTCTTAATTATTGATAGGTATGTAGCCTACCATAATTAATATTCATATCAGTTTTTAGGATTCTAAAAACGCGGTTAACCGCGGCGCTCTGGGCCAAGGAATTTTGGCTATTTCGACAAGTTACGTGCACTGGAGAGGTTGCTTTGCCTGCTAGCTGCAGACGCTGTACGAGGTAAGTCCGGCATCAACACATGCATTTATTAATTATCGTGACATCTTAAAATGATATTGTCACGTGGTGGTGATAAATAAATGATAAAGATAAATGAAACGTGTCAATATCATCTTCGAAGTGGTGTTGCAATCTTTCCGAGCTGCTGCTAAAAATACCCTCCAACAGTTAACGAATGCCCATTTTCCTAGGTATATTGTGAAATGAGAAAGCCACCTTGGAAAGTTTCGTTCACCTCTGTTTCTATGGGCCGCATTCCCACCCGGTACCCCAATCCAGGGCAAGGTACAACAAGCACACACAGACCATATGCAATACAAATCCCACAGAAAGTCTATAGAGAATCTATAAATTTATGGCCATACACTTTTATTAGACTGTCGTCTATATACAGTCTATATACAGTCTACAGATAATCTTTAGATTTATGGCTATACACTTCTATTAGACTGTCGTCTATAGACAGTTTATAGACTATGAATAGACAAAAATAAACATCTATAGGAAGGAAATAGAGTCTATACGAAATATTTTGACTGTCTACGGACCCTTTTGTAAGGGGAGTAATAATTTGAACAAATATCATATTAGTTTTAAAAGCAGGTAAACATCAAATGCACCAAGCAATGCTGTTTTGTCTGAGCAAATAATACATTGTTCAGCATCGGTGCTCAAAAATAAACGTTGGCACCGGCATCAAAATCTCTTTGGTTATACGAGCCACGCTTCAAATAAAAAAAAAAACTAAACGTGATCAAAACCGCCGCACCTCAGCAGTGGAACGAACCTCAGCAGCGGAAAGCCACGAATCAAATCGTACGCCTGTTTTCAAACCCTGCCCGTGCTTTTGTACTGCGAATCTTACGGGCCCGAATGTTTTCCCACTCGGTGAAGAAATACATTGTCAGCTAGTCTCGTACTTAACTTCCTTAACACCTGGCGCTGTAAAGTCGAACCTGCGAACGAGATCCCCGCGACTGTTTGCTCAGACATCTCCGCCGGCAAGATTTACTTCGAGCAGTCTGTCCTCGGTTCCGATGCTTCGCAAATGTGAAGGAAAGGAAATAAGCCTTACAAAAGGTGTTTTCGAAATGCTTCGATGCGGGGGGGGGGGGGGGGGGAGCTTGGGAGTTCAGGCTCTTTCGAGCGCGATTGCTACAGGGAGAGCAAATAGTGCAAGGTCAACTTTCTTTGATAAGGCTCCGAAGTTGCTCGAAGGCTGGTTTCTAGTTTCCAGGTCGTTCGAGGTTGTCGCGTTTGTCACGGATCACCTTTATCATCTCTGCTTGGAGCTTTCTACTGCGGCCGGGTTCTTCCCCCTGTTTTTTTTTTTTTGGTCCCGAATTCTATTTATGGCTTTGAATGCGAAAGCATTACTATTTCCATTACGAGAAAAGCGGGCGGCGTGTGTGTCTGTACTCGCAGATGGTACGAAAACCACCAGCGATGGCAAGAAAAATGGGGTGACGTCATCAAGCGGCCGTATGACCCCACACATCAACAGGAGCACCGCCACTTCAAACAATACTATATATATCTCGTTCATCTACATATATTCACCACTGGCCGACCCCCATGTGGCGCCAGTTTCTCCGACATTCGTACCAAAGTTATGACGCAACCGTTTTTCGTCAAGCTTCCCCGGTGGTGTCATAACATATCTCGTTCTATATAGCTTGCATGTGCTAGTCAAGTTGGAGGCAAGCTTGCGACAGGGATTCGAACCGACTACATATGCACATTAAATTGTATGCCTTTTCAGACTTCCGTATCAAGAGAGAAACCGTTCGTCGCACAATGTTCCGGGTGGTGTAATAAGCGCATATGTGTCTGGATGGTGTCGCACACCGCACCATCACAAACCGCAACCAAACGTCTGCAACTTGCGTCCACGACATTTACTTATTTATTTATATAGAAATACTGCCAGTCCCAATCGGGATCATCGCAGGAAGGGAAAAACAGAATTGAGCAAAGGATCCGGAGTTCCCGGGTTCGAACCCGACCGCGGCGGCTGCGTTTTTATGGAGGAAAAACGCTGAGGCGCCCGTGTGCTGTGCGATGTCAGTGCACGTTAAAGATCCCCAGGTGGTCGAAATTATTCGGGAGCCCTTCACTACGGCACCTTGCTCTTCCTTTCTTCGTTCACTCCCTCCTTTATCTCTTCCCTTACAACTGGGTTCCCGCCGATATTTGAGACAAATACTGCGCCACTTCCTTTCCCCCAAAACCAATTATATAACAAAGAAAGTGCATAAAACACAGCGGTGCAACTGTATGTGAACAGAGGCTGTTATGTAAATAGCAATAATAATAATCGGCGAGAAATAACATGGGAGTAACAAAAGAATAAAACGAACAATAACAGCATGATGCATTATACACTAGAAAGCACTATTGTCATTGCTTAAGATAGAACACGGGAGCTGACGAAATGGTGTTTATAATGCACATTCTAGAGCTAGCGGGTGCGCTTCATAAGTCTCTAAAGTTTTTTCTTAAAATTAAGCTCAGCCTGATCATCTTGCATCGATAGAGTCCGAACGGTTGCGATCTGGTGCGCAATGAATACGCATACTAAAACTTCTAGAAAAGAATTCTAATGCGTGTACAAGCATAGCGCTTTTCCTTGCTGATAACCGTTTGTTAACTTCGTACTCTTTGCCGCTATGTTCCTGGAGACATGTGTGTTTCCTCAGTTTGCTAAAATCCCGTAAACGGGACTGCGGTATGTGTAAATAACTACAAATGCGTTAAAGCCTCCAAACTGGCGCAACAAGTACGTGAGCATGTCGGTATGAAGGCTCGTCCATCCAACCCCCTTTTATTTGCAACTAGAGCTTGAGCTTGCCCTTCATATCGCATTCCTAACTTTACCAATACTGCATGAATGCTTTCAATAAATCCATTATAGATGTGATACTACGTCATAGCCACATGATCGTGTGATGGGTCAATATGAACGGCTGTCGCGAGCGTGTAGCGGAGCTGCCATAGAGGAGCCTCAGACGCTTAGCAAGCGCGCTTGGTTTTCGGTGAATTCCAGGGTTAGCCAAGTTAAGCCACTGCCAACTTTTTTCCGGGCTGCATTTGAAGTCAACGCTTTCTTTTATTCCTATGCCCTGAACACAAACAGCATAGATTAGACATTTGGCAGCATTGGCACATCAAGACTGCCGGCCACTGTGAACCTCAGTTGAAATATTTCCATATTCACAAGAAAAACCTCGCGAATACGAGAAAGATGTCTACATTCATAAACAGAATGTGGTGCTCGATCCTTGACGGTCTTTAAAGCGTCTTAAGCCAATATGATCAGGCAGTTTTTTCATACTTCGGCATATCTAGGACATCACTCATGACACATGTTCTCGAAATATTTTAAAGTTTTCATTCTTGCGGCCGTTAACACCCAGTCATGTCACGAGGCTTCCTTTTAGTCTTTAGTCGTTCCTGTACTCGATGGCAGTTTAGTTCTTCAGGTGCTTCAGTATCGATGGCAGATGCCGGGGCTAGCAAAAATCTTTTCCTTCCTTTTTACTATTATTTTTAATAAAACCACTACCACCACCAGTTTAGTTCTTGACATGTTGCGTGGACATAGGTACCCGACATCAACCCAATCTGCACTTCATTCATTCGACATACCTGCTCCAGCATTTACTAATTGTTTCAGCGAACACTTTAAAAAATTCCTGAAACGAGGGAGTTTGAAACGTAATGAAAGCCTTTTTTTGCAGCAAACTGCCAGTCGCGACGGACGTCTCTCTCTACATAAAATCATCCTAACAAGGTCGCTAATTGCTTAAATTAATTAATTAATCATTTGTTCAGCTCAGTCTTGTGGTCGGCACACAGAGGGAGTGACCATTGACAAGACGAAGCTCAGTTTTTGAACCCGCCGCGGTGGCTCAGTGGTTAGGGCGCTCGACTACTGATCCGGAGTACCCGGGTTCGAACCCGACCGCGGCGGCTGAGTTTTTATGGAGGAAAAACGCCAAGGCGCCCGTGTGCTGTGCGATGTCAGTGCACGTTAAAGAACCCCAGGTGGTCGAAATTATTCCGGAGCCCTCCACTACGGCACCTCTTTCTTCCTTTCTTCTTTCACTTCCTCCTTTATCCCTTCCCTTACGGCGCGGTTCAGGTGTCCAAAGATATATGAGACAGATACTGCGCCATTTCCTTTCCCCCAAAGCCAATTATTAACGGAGGAAAAGCCGTTCTCTGTAGCTCGGCAGCGTGAGGAAATCAGGCGGTTTTTGCAGCATGAAACCAAAACTGAGTTCACGGGACAGGCCGGAAATTGAGCGCAGATTTACCGTCTGCTCATCACGTGTTGAAATTACGGTGCCAAATTTAACCTCCCTTTTGCGTTGTACCATGGCGTATGCGGTTTTTTGGTTGCTCGCTCTGAAAACTATGAATATGATTATGTACCAAGCTGCGAAGGAAAAGATTGTTCATGACGCAGTAAGATATAGCAGGCAGTTCGACTTCGGCGTCGTAGGCACTGCAGCGGATCACCTGCGGACATTGTACTTTCCATCGAGGAACCCTTAAAAAATTGTTTATACAGACTGTCCATAGACTCCTGTCTATAAAGTCTATAGACTCTACAGATAAGCCTAGAGGACAGTATTAGGCAATGCAAATCCTATAGACAGTCTACAGACGATGTATAGAGTTATGGTCATACACATTTAGTAGACTTATGTCTATAGAGAATCTATAGGCTATGAGACAAAAATGAGTATATATATATATATATATATATATATATATATATATATATATATATATATATATATATATATATATATATATATATATATATATATATATATATATATAGGAAGGCAATAGAGTCTATAAGAAGTGTATAGACTGTCGGTGGACCATTTTTATAAGGGTGTTGATAATGCCTCATGCACTGGGTTTCGGTCATCATCATCATCATCATTACTGACTACGCCCACTGCAGGACAAAGGCCTCTGCCATATCTCTCCAGTTCACCCTGTCCTGTGCCAGCTGCGGCCACCCTATCCCCGCAAACGTCTTAATGCCATCCGCCCACCAAACTTTCTGCCGCCCCCTGCTACGCTGAAGTGCTTTGCAAAATGACCTTTTCGCCGTTTCAAAAACTGATACAGCATAGTCTTGACCATGGCATCGAACTCCATGCTCGCACTAACTGCCAAACTGTCAATTTAAAAGCTAAAGAGGAAATTTTAGTTCTATAGCTACCTATTTAGGACTATGTTTACAGTATGATGTCTGCCGTGGCTGAGAGGTGGTTCCTGAAAAAAATTCTTCCTATTTAGAGTTCCCTGTCGTTAGGATGTTTTGATAGTGTTCGCTGAAACATGACAAAATTCTCTCTGCCAATATATTAGCTAAATATACGACTGCCTGCGAATCCTGCCGTTCACTCGCTTCTCCCTGCCTCGTGCCGTTGGCGAAGTTTCCTACTCTGGGTGAGTTTATTACCCTGAAGATCGAAAAAAAAAACCTATCAGTCCTGGCTCGTGCTACGTGCTTTAACGCCCGGCGCCTTATAAAAAAAATGTGCAAAAAGATAACCGAGGCTGTATGTCCAGGCGTCGTCGCAAAGTACAGTTTCCCTCTGCGTGGGTTCAGCAAGCCGCCCACGCCTCGCGTGATCTCCAAATATGTGACATGTTTTCAGAGGGACCGAATAAGCCTCAAAAAAGGTGTTTTTGAAATTAAATATTAAGCTCTGATGCGCGCAAGAACATTTTCACGGAGGCGGGGCCTGCGAATAGGACGAGACCAGGTGGCTGCGTTCTTTCATGAATTCTTTTTGCGATTGCCACGCGCTCTCCCTTGCTTTTTTGTCATTTTAGTAGCAAGGTTCTTCAAGCATTGCCTGCAGTAACGCCGACGTGATGCTAAGTTGGAGGTGATCAGTAACAAATGTGAAGCTGAGAGCCAATGGTTGGAAGCTGCTGGTATAGAATTCTTGTCGTTGTTCATTTTTTTGTTACTTTTCGCCGCCTTGCTCTCACGATGCTATTTTTTTTCTGATTCATTATCGTACAGGCAAGAAAAAAATGCAAGTAAAGAGCACTAAGTATATTAGTTAACGTAAAACTTTGCTCATTGTATTCAGTGTTAGCTGAGGTTTTGCGGCAAGTGGGTTTACGAAAAAATTAGCGCCAAACGTGACTTCCTCTTTATGCAATGTTGGTTAAAACCGCGAGAAATGGTGCGACCGGAAAAGGTACCATATCACTGGAAAAACATAGTGACTGTTGTTATCTTCCACATCTTACTTTACCTCTTTATTTTCATATTTGTTTCAGCTTTCCTTCTTTTTATCTCTTTTTTCTTACATTTTATCGCCCTTTGTATCCGCTAATCCAACGCTTTTACTCCTCACTGCTCGATACCACGGTGCGATACGTCCTCTGTTCGCAATATGAGTACTTTGTGTTTGTTCTGGCGGTAGAAGTGATTTGTCTGGTTTGCTCTTCAATTGCCGCATCGGCAAAGGGCCTTCTCGTAAAAAAATTTCTTTAGGCGGTCTATACAGCGTCCATAGAGTTCTGTCTATAATGTCTATAGACAAATCCTAAGGAACAGTTTGTAGGCAATACAGATCCTATGGACAGTCTATACACAGTGTATCGATTTATGACCACGCTCTTTTAGTAGATTTTTTTCTATAGACGGTCTACAGACTACGAAGAGACAAAAATAAATAGCTATAGGGAGGCAATAGAGTTTGTAAGAAGTCTATAGACAATTTTTATAAAAGGGTTGGTTTCTAAAGGTTGGTTTCCAACCGAGTTTCATGTGGCGAACTTTGGGGTCTTCATGCGCTCGCCATTTTTCTACATTAATAGGCAGCCCTCTACTACACTATAAACACGAATACGCCTGCGTCGGAGGAAAAAGGGGAGGAAGATGTCCTCTGGAGCAAACCCTTTGATAAAAAAGAAGACTAGATGATAGCTTACTCTATTTTTAATTCTTTCCGTTCAGAGATGGTTTAGTTTATGGGGGTTTTAACGTCCAAAGCGACTCAGGCTACGAGAGACGCCGTAGTGGAGGGCTCCGGAAATTTCCACCACCTGGGGTTCTTTATTATGCACTGACATCGCACAGTACACGGGCCTCTAGAATTTCGCCTCCATCGAAATTCGACCGCCGCGGCCGGGATCGAAGCCGCGTCTTTCGGGCCAGCAGCTGAGCGCCGTAACCACTCAGCCACCACGGTGGCCTTTTCCGTTGCACAGCGCATTCATTAGCTTGTGTGCAAATATGGGGATCCAAATCCCGCAAGCCATATCATGCCATTCCACTGAAAACTACTTCTTTGCTGTTAGTTATATCATTTGACAACGCAATATAGAAACGCCAAGTTTTCTTTCTACCACTTAAAGTAAGAAGCAGTAATAAGAGGTAAAAGTGCTGATGTTTTAAATTAATAAAAACTAATGTTTGCACTGCAGTGGTAAAGTATTAATAAAGGGAGTGGTTCACACTTCGGCGGCGCTGCGGTCTCTGGTCCTCACTGGTTCCGAGAATAACCTGCGCGGCTAAGGCGGTGCGTTAAGAGCCGTCACCGTTGTTTCGAGGCAGGTGGCTGCGGTGCGCCTCGATTCTATTTTTTTTTCGCCTCCTGATTCTTTAAATTCTCATCTATTTGCACGAAGCCGGCGCAGTGGCTGAGTGGTTATGGCGCTCAGCTGCTGGTCCGACTGTTATAGGCTCTTGCAACATGTTCAGAGCCAGAAACTTTACAGCGCAGCAAAAACCGCTGCAGAGTACTGCTTCAGCACAGATAGCAGAAAAATCCCTACAGTCAGGACAAACTACAGTAGGCAACACGTGCAGTTCCAAATACCGTCTCTACTAAATCGCACTGAGAAACTATTTGATTTCAGCAAGCCAATTCCCGAAAAGTTCCTTAAGAATGTAATATTGCAAGAAAACATTGAATTCATTTGATTTATTTCTCTTGTTTTTGCTAGCATTTATGTCCTTTGAGTGTTGCTTGTTTTATTCCTTTCCTCCCCTAAAGAGGGAATCAATTGTTCGCAACTGTAGTTCTATATGTAGTTCTTGTTCTATTTGTAATTTTATTCGTAGTTCTATATTTAGTTCTTGTTTTTTATAGCATTTGAGCCTTTCAGTGTTGCTTGTTTTATCCCTTTTGTCCCCTAAAAAAGGGAATCAATTGTATGTTTCTGATGCCTGTCTGCTGACTGCATACCGAGCAGAGGCCTTTGTCAGGCTTCTTGCCTTTTGCCTTTGCCTCGGTTTCTTTAAATCAGAATGAAACAAATAAACTTAAAAAAAGACGCGGGTTCGATCCCGGCCGCGGCGGTCGAATTTCGATGGAGGCGAAATTCTAGAGGCCCGTGTACTGTGCGATGTCAGTGCACGTAAAAGAACCCTAGGTGGTCGAAATTTACGGAGCCCTTCACTACGGCGTCCCTCATAGCCTGAGTCGCTTTGGGACGTTAAAACCCTCTAAACCAAACCAAATTTTTTGCACGAGGCAGTGATAGTGACCCGATTGGTGCCAGTTGAGAGACCTATGCGCTTTACGTCTTCTGCGCGCGCGCGTTCGCTCACACACACAAGCACGCATTGCCGTAATTAAGTTAAAGATCCCTCGGCGGTGTAAATAAATCCAGAGCCCTGCACTTCACAGGGTCTCTCATAGCCCATGTGTCGCTTGGAAGCGTTAATAACCCCACTTTACAAGTTCTTACAAAAACACATACACACCTGCACGCACACACATCATCCACTTCATTCCATAGTCTTTCACTCTGGATCAGCTAGACTTGTGCACTTTGTGTTGACTACTCAATATATCCTCGAGTTCCTTAGTTAACCTTGCCAATATGGCGTCAAACCTTCGCGGTTTATGGTTTATGGGGTTTAACATCCCAAAGCGGCTCACGCTATGAGGGACGCCGTAGTGTAGGGCTCCGGATAATTTTCCACCACCTCGGGTTCTTTAACACGCTCTAACGTCGCAGAGTACACGGGCCTCTAGCATTATGCCTCCATCGAAATAAGACCGCCGCGGCCGGGATCGAACCCGCGTCTTCAAAGCGTTGTCTGGCAATGTTATGAAGTGTGCCTGCCATCAGTTTCGTTTTGTGGACATTGTTTACACTTGTGCTTTCTGAAACGATGATTTCTTAGCAACTCTACCAATCTAACTGCTTTTTACCCATTCATTATTGATCTCAAGAGCTATCATTTTTACATATCGCAGAGGTGAATCACTTGAGATATGTTATGCTCCCAAAATCTTTACACTCTAAGGTGGCTTCATTTATTTGATTCAACTTTCGCTCGCTAATTCTCCCAGGATTCCTTTCAGCTGATTATATGATATGCTAGTGCATATGTGCTTTTTAGTAAAAGGAAAGTCCCAAACTCTGTACTGGAATCTTACTGTGTGTTATTACCCATCAATAACCACGGCACCCGATTTTCCCGCGCTAAATCGCCATCCTAATGTCCCGACTCTTCCTCCGGTATTCTATACACATATATCTGGGTACTATAGTGAAAGTTAATAATATTAGTGGCACATATAACCCTAAATGTGCGATGCACCCTTGGCCTTATCGTCGACAATGCTAATGAGAAGCAAGTACTGTAATTTCTAATAACTGATCGAATTGCAAAGCCATTGGGAGGTTGCGCCATCTAGTGGCACATCTCGTCGTTCTAAAAA
This sequence comes from Amblyomma americanum, assembly GCA_030143305.2. Classification (NCBI taxonomy): domain Eukaryota; kingdom Metazoa; phylum Arthropoda; class Arachnida; order Ixodida; family Ixodidae; genus Amblyomma; species Amblyomma americanum. The sequence continues at coordinate 64,050 of JARKHS020034136.1, forward strand.
CGACTCAAGTCGCGCAATTTTTGAATTATAAGTGCGCAGTTAACGTTGCTTACGTGAGCTCACTTAGATTCAGGAAAAGGTCAGTTTCACGCGGTGCAAAATTTCTAATAACTGAATTGCATTGCCCATAGAGCTACATTGCCAGTTGGCTGTCACGCCATCTAGTGGCAGATGTCGGCGTTCTAGAAACTGCTCACAGCGCGCAATTTTTGAATTTAAGTGCATAATTTTTTAATGTAAGGAGAAAGTGACTGTAGCATCGATTAACACCAGGAATGCGTTAGTGGCAGAGGAGGCTGCTGTTTCCCTAGCGTGCGTGAGCGCCAAAGCCCAGATCATCTTGTCTGACAGTAAGGCAGTTGTTCACAACTTTTGTAAGGGGGTGGTCTCCAGTCAAGCCGCCAAATTACTAAGAAGAGAGGTCAAGCAGAGAGGTCTCCCTCATGTGGATTCCTGCTCATGAGGGCATTCCAGGGAATGAGGCTGCTCACAGCTTTGCTCGAGAATTATACATCCGAGCTGCTCTGGAAGTGCCCCTGAGTGGGAATAAAGACCCTCTCATAAAGTATAAATAAATAACCGAAACACCTAGACTGGATAGGAGAACACTCTCACTTCCGGATAGGTCACTTACTCCAAAGGAGTGCAGGGCCTGGAGGAGGCTTCAGGTCAACAGATTCTTTCCGTACTCTATACTACACGATGAAGACACTGGGGAGCCTGAGCTCTGCAGTAGCTGCCACAGAATGACTTTGCAAAATCACTTAATTTGGGAGTGTCAGGATTCTCCTGGGGCTAAATCACAAAGCATTTTAGACCTTGCCACCTAGGAAGAGCTGATCCGGAGCCGCGACCCGGATCAACAGGGACTCCTCATCCGTCGGGCGGAGACAGCTTACTACAAGACTCTCTCCGCGGTCTCCGGTGCTGAGAGCCGGCCGGGAGGCACCCCCTCCTAATTGCTGCGCCCCGACCGTGAGGCCCCATGATGACGGGAATAAAGTTCATTAATTCATTCATTGTTTACGTGAGCTCACTTAGATTCAGGAAAAGGTAGTTTCACGCGGTGCAAAATTCCTATTAACTGAACTGCATTGTCCATAGAGCTACATTGCCATTGGGCTGTCGCGCCATCTAGTGGCAGATGGCGGCGTTCTAGAAACGGCTCAGGGCGCGGAATTTTTGAATTTAAGTGCGCAGTTACGTTGTTTACATGACCTCACTTACATTTAAGAAAAAGTAATTTCACGTGGTACAAAATGGCCGCGTAGCAGAACGCATGCACGAAAACCCTCTTGTGCACCCTCTAACCGAACGACCAACCCGAACAAGCAGTGTCACCCAAGCAGAATTGGAGGACCACTGTCGCAGCCTTTGTGCTGACCGGCGATTGAAGCGCTCGAAACTCCCGAAATGAGAAATCTATCCGAATGAAAGTAAGCACCAAGAAGCTCCGCACAGCTGCGAAATCCAAGCGACAGGGCTGCAATAAGTATTTCATTATGAAGGCACGCTATGCGAACGCATGCGAATGGCTCAAAAAGTTTAATGGCGGTAACGCCCATCGGCATTTGCTTCTGCAGTTGTATTTCATTTAATGCTGCTGCCACGAATGGTGAGGGACGAGTGCGTTATGGTTTAGGCTGGGTTACAACGGCTGTTTTATGGTGCACGAAATGTGCCAGGTAGATGAGACTATGGTGTAGCGTTCGAAGCACAAAACTCCGTTTCGGCTACATCCATGAGGAGGAGGAGGAGGAGGAAAGGCAGGGAGGTTAACTGGAAGAATAAACCGGTTTGCTACCCTGCACGGGGGGAAAGGGGTGAGGGGATACAAAGATGCAGGAGAAAAAGAGAGTAGCAGGAAAATGAAGTTTCTATGCAAAGTCAGCAAGCGTTCGTTAAAGTCACAGCCTACCGTGAAGGCCAGAAGTTCGCAAGAAGCGGAGCAATGCCTTGGAGGTCTTCACCGCCGACGATCGCAGCGGCCAGTGGCCGAGAATCTTCATTTCCGTCAGTGGGCGTGGATTTAGACGCTCCAGCGCACGGCAGAGAGACTGCCTTTCGGCACTGTAGGCAGGGAATTCACAAAGAATGTGGGGGCTACATCCATGGCCTTCCTCCAAGGCGACTGATCTGCATGTCGCCGCTGCAGGCTTTATGCCGACTGCTGCGGCTGCTACTGTGCAGGCGCTCGGGATGCCGCTCCGTGCAGTCATTTCACGACGTAGATTTGACCGGGGTTTCAAGGCAGTTGGCGACGGCTTGTTAGTCGCGCGCTCCATCTATCACGAGTGAGCTCAGGCGCGTGGTACCCGCTGTGTTAATGGGTCTGTCACGTGACTACCGGCGCATTTTGACGACGAATGCTGTTGCCCGTTTACCGGGAACCTTCGCCTTAAGAGCTGGCTCTGCGAAAAAAAAATGCGGCTCGCACTCGACGTAGGCACTGCCAATGTGCTGTGCCCGAAAGCCAGGCGTAGAAATGGGCTTAGGAAATTTTTTAATACGAAAGATACTGATGGATCATCAGCGAATGGGGCAGCAGTGGTACGAAAACCCCCCAGTGACGTCACCATCAGCTCACATAACGTCAGCAGTAGACCACAAGATTGGGACGTGTACATTAGAGAAAAATAGAATATCTTCCGGAGGTGCAGAAATTGAACAAAAAACCTTTAAAATGAGAGCAGTGCGCGCAAACCCATAGGCCACGAAACCGCTTTTTTATTCATGGTATTTATTAACTGCACTGAAGTTATGTTTTCTTTACATGAACTATTTACAAAGCTTTAAGGAAACGCCACGAAATACATCTAAAGGAGGAGCAACAGAGCACCAGACGGGAGGTGAGGCTGAGCACATCACCAAGAGGGAATGCCATTCCGGTTTAAAGTATGTCTGTTCGTACACTTCGTTCCGATGAAAACTTATTTGGCAGAAATGAGTTTTCGTCGAAATGACTGATTCACAGTGCCAGTCATCATTCTAGTTTTCCATTAGCTGTGTAGTCCAATCAGGAAAAAAATACCAAGAGGTTCTTCAACATACTGCACCCCGATGAGGTACCGCATGATTTGGGAAGTGGAATAAACTGGCTTTGTCAAGGTCTATTGCGAGGCATGCGAGAAGAGAATTACGTCCTCATAATTGATGAAGTAATGTTGAAATGTTTAGGGAAAATCACAGAAACGGCAGTTCGCAGATGGCACAAAAATGCCCCTTTTCTGAAGCAAAGTCTTCAAGGGCTATGTTTCCGCATGTAGTTCGTAGAAGAAAATCTTAGTGCACGGCGAAAGTAACATTTTTCGTCCCCGCTTAAGGACATCATGTCCTTCAATGAGAAGTACATTGAACCGTGTTGCTTCTTGACGAATATAGGTGACCTTAGTATATACGTTACCTTACTACTGTATGCTAACCATCAGATGTGTCTTTAGAAAGGAAGATAGATTTAATGAACGTCACAATACAACTTCTCACGATGTTACAATGGTTTCGTATTCAAACCACGAAAGTAGACTTGAGTGCCCTTTTTTTCCCTATACAGGTGTTTCTTTATTTTCATTGTATATTACAGCCTATGTATTTGAGTGCATTTTGTGTTGCATTTCCTTCTGTGTGCAGTTATAAAAATTGCTGTTGTACTCTGCGAATTAGTTTGTATTCTTGATAAGTCGCTGCCCACAAGTACTATATATGTCTGTTTGCTTATGCTGCCATGTATAACCAGGGGTGGTGGGTATTTCAAGCTCCCCCTGCAGCTTTTTCCACATCCCTTCCTATGAAATTTTTGGAAAATAAATTCTAATTCTAGATAATTATCATCATAACATTTTGTAACTACAGGCTCCTGATTGAAACAACAGTGGGGGAACCGTTTGTTTTGTAATGAACTCAACTCCCTTCGTGATGATGCCGCTGCATAGCAAATGAGAGGCGTGCTTAAGATGTGCGTTACTGAGCCGACGCAGTCGCAGACATGCTGGATTCAAGGTTCCTCCCCCTGCAGCTCTATTCCATGCGCAGTACGAGAATGGAAATCAAAAGATCATGATATCAGCCTGCTGCCTGTCAAGGTTTAGTGATCGGAGCAGCATCAGGAACTCAATTCGATACAATACGTGAGTGGGCGAAGTTAGTTGATTTAAACTGTGTCGTCGCTATTCCTTCTTCCGGCTTACTGGCCAGGAATAACTTAACCCAATTAGTAAATATTTAACCCAACAAAACGTCTGTTGCTTCTAAAAACCACGAGTTATCTCTGAATACTAATCTGTTCATCTAGTTATACTCAGTGATCTCTTTTAGTGCCCTGTTAAATGAGGTTGATAGCCTCAGCTTCATTATATGAAACAGCAGATACCCTCGCTTAATCACTACGGCGCAGTTCATTTGCCATATTAAATATTCTTCCTGTAAGCTTTTCGATAATTCTTTTGAGCAAGGGTCCGCAAAGATGTTTATCTTTATGTCTATGTTTATGCGGATTTAAACTCCCAAAGCGGGTCAGGCGATGAGGGACGCCGTATAGTGAAGGGCTCTGAAAATTTCGACCACTCTGGGATTCTTTCACGTGCACTGACATCGCACAGCATACAGGCCATTAGAATTTCGCCTCCATCGAAATTCTACCAGCGAGGCCGAGATCGAACCCGCGTCGTTCGGGTCAGCAGCCGCGCGCCATAACTTCTGAGTCACCACTCGGCCAGTGTTCGCAAAGAAGGCTTACGGCTATAGGCTGGCATTGAATTTGTCGTGATAGACAAAGTTCGATTTTTATTAGTATGCGTTCATTACAAAAGCCGCTCTCACCGCTAATGTGTTCTGGAAAGAGCCTCCAGACGCCATCGCAGTGTAGAAATCTATTGTGGGTTCTTGATATATCGCTTTAATGCGCTGGTAGCTTGGAATATGCAGAGCGATATGCCGGCGTTCATGAATACGAGGCGTTCCGCAGGAAACTGAAATTATACGGAGGCTGTACGAATTAAGGGAGACTCTTCTGATGTGCATGCAGACAAAGAAACAAACAAGAAATACTTCTCCGTAGTGGAACCCAACTTCTTTCACCGATCCCCATTGCGTTTTAACAGAGCATGGGCACTGATGAACGAGTCGGTGGAAGTGACGGATGCCTGGCAGCTTTGGCGCAAATTTATGCATATGCGTTATCGCTGAAGGTTTAATTAAAGAAGCGAGAAGGCCACGCGCGATTATAACCCATGCTAGGTGTTCGAATTAGGCTGGCTGGACTGCACAGTCGTCCGCTTTGCTCACTTGTGACAAGTGAACGGTGGAAGCTACATCCAAGGTGAGCCGTTTTGTCAGTACCGTGGTTGGTACCGACGCAGCGAAGGGTTTAGCCACATCAGAAGTCGATAGCATGTACACGTAAACATGAAGTTTATTAAAAAAATCATGTTGGCAGTAAAAAAAAAGAAAAATAGAGCTTACGCTTCCTGGAGGCTAGAAAAGATGACCTGTTTTCTGACACCATAGGTACTTAAATTCCAAGCCCTATAATCGGCAGCAATTACTGAATCCGCAAAGTCATGTGTCTTGTTTCTAAATCCTCTTTCGGTTTTTGTCGTTATTTTTCCACTGCTAGTTTTGAGGGCTTCTCCTCTTAGAGTCTTATTTGGACGGACTGATTTGACTTTCTAAAATTTGGGCAGATGTCTTGTCTCGTCGCTTTAATCCCTGAATAATTTATCGCACGCTACTTTTTAAGCACTGCATCCCGGAGCGCATACTAAACGTGTGTAAAGGATTCCTTCAGTGCTAACTATCTTGCTTTGCTACGTAGAAGATTAGTGTCACACATTGACACGAATGGTGCAGTTTTCGAAAAACCGATGGCGAGACGATAGAAGGTGAGGGAAAAAAAGGAAAAGGGGAGAAACAGAATGAAGGAAAAAGAGAGGGTTTAACAGAGTATAAATCGCAATTTGCCACCGTTCATCATTAAGGGGGGGGGGGTAACAAAGAGAGAGAAAGAGCAGAGAGAGAGAGGTAGAAAAATCCGTCGTGTTCATGAGACGTGACCTTGCAATTGAGCTTGTCACGGCCAATAAAGACAAAGATGCAAACGAGTTCCCGGGTTCGAACCCGACCGCGGCGGCTGCGTTTTTATGGCGGCAAAACGCTAAGGCGCCCGTGTGCTGTGCGATGTGAGTGCACGTTAAAGATCCCCAGGTGGTCGAAATTATTCCGGAGCCCTCCACTACGTCACCTAGCTCTCCCTTTTTTCTTTCACTCCCTCCTTTATCCCTTTCCTTACGGGGCGGTTCGGGTGTCCAACGATATATGAGACAGATACTGCGCCATTTCCTTTCCCCAAAAATCAATAATTAATTATTATTAATGAGACAGAAACTGCCCACAGTTTTCTCTAGGTTACCGCTGCCAGTCTGCAGCTTATGAATACTGAAGGGGAAAAAGCATCTACGACAAGAATGCCGTATTGATTCTGATAGGCTGTGCTCTCAGTTGACCAGTATAAAGACACGATGGATGAAAGCTGTGACGCGGAGGATATAAGTAAACCAAACTTCTCTAATTTTACCGTCATGGAAAGGACGGCTCTAAAGCACGTCCCACCGCCTTGGCACAGATATTTTCACTCCAGACTACTGCGGTGCCCAGAATGGCACTAGTGCCCCCTGTGACACGTATCATGGAGCCGACAGATATCGCCGTGGTGCACCAGGCGGCTGCGGACAAGAGCCGAAAAGGCGAGGCGGGGTTGTTCTTCGCCGGTTTCCGCTACATCGGCCTGTACAACAAGGCCATCGGCGCCTGCTTTCTTGGAGGCCTGGAAACCGGAGACTGGGCCAACGTGCACAGCGTGCAACGCAGCTGGTTTACGTGCATCACCCTCATTTGCGTGTTCACGAGTATTGGTGAGTCAACATCGCGACGTTTCACATACTGCATAAGTAACTGGCAAAGAACAGGCTTAATTGAAAAGACATGGCAGAGGCCTTTGCCCTGAATTACGGGGACGTAGTCAGGCTGGTGATGATGGTGATGACGTTGGTATGTATCTAGCGCAGCGCCTTTATTCCAACTCAAGTGTTTCGAGCTGTCCACAAGAAAGGTACAGCAAAGTGATCATGCGTTATCTAGAGCCTGGATGTATGCCTTCGGGAGGATAAGGCTAAATGCTCAGAAGCCTGACGAGTCCTCAGCACCCATGCGCTATGACTACAGCATGCAGGAACATAAATACATTTTCTGGCATGAAAGTATGCCCGCGGTTAGAATAAGAAAAAAAGAAAATTAGCTATGGTTTAAACTTTGGTTAACCCTGGCGAGAAGCGAAAGCTTCCTTTGCATGGCACACTGCCGAACGGACTGTCTGTAAAGTGTCGATGAAATGCACGTGTAGCCGAGTCAGACTCGCTGAGTCTGATCACAAAGTTTTCCGGCGCCCAGTCTCAGTTGAAACCATGTCCGCGTCCAGTGCCGAAGCTGAAGCGTCGCTGGTTAGACGGGAAGCTTCAAGATCACATGGCTGAAGCAGCAGATGAAGTTAAAAGGTCGCGTGGCCTCTCGTCCAATCATCAGTTTAATCTCCGCCTGCTACGCTAGGGAGGTTGCTCACAGTCAGATGGGATTGCTGGGGTGGCTGGTCCAGAGATTTTTTGCTCACAAAGCCGACGATGACGCCACCGACGACGACACGGGATTTTAAAATGCGCATTAAAATGTACAGAAGAGATTTGCTGTGAGACCCTTCCGCACCAGTGCGCCTGTGTAAGTAAATTTGGTTGCCCTGAAATATTCTATAATTGTAAGTTTTCGCATGTCCCATCCTGCCTGCTTGAGGATAGTATCAAATGCGCATTTCATCATGCTACGTACATTATTCCCCAGGTCGCCTAAGAATGCATCCTCCTAAGCACAAGCAAACAAACCATAGTCGGACACAACTATAGACAGTGGGACAGAGTAGGTGTGTAAGATTTATCCCTTGACCGGTTTGTTTTGCATTCGTGATGCTTTTGTGCGTGTGCGTGTGTGCGTGTGTGTGCGTGTGCGTGTGCGTGTGCGTGTGCGTGTGCGTGTGCGTGTGCGTGTGCGTGTGTGTGTGTGTGTGTGTGTGTGTGTTTCTTCTTCAAATGTCGTTGAGTAAGTTGCATTCCATGCTTGCATGTTATTATTCAGGCATATTGCATTTCTTATTGCTGACTGCTTAAACCTTTGTTGAGATGTGTTCCTGCATGCTGTTAAGTGTCGTTATATTACTATTGTATTTTGTTATTTGCATTTATTGCGTGATATCCCCCACCCCCTATGTAATGCTCACATTGGCCTTTAGGGTAAATAAACGAGAAAAAAACACGAAAAAAAGTATACAGTGAAGCTCCGCCCCCATTCAAGACTCATACACAATTCCTCCACAACAAATTTTTTTGTTACGCTAACAAGAGGATAACCGCAAGAAAAAAATCACTAGCACTAGAATTTTAATACCTGACTTGTTTAATGTAATGGAACATTAAAACTTGATTTCATTTACTATTATGATTGGCCAATGGAGTAATACTGTACAGCGTGGACCTCTACCCAGTGTTAGCAAGTGCTGTTTTTCTTTTTGCAAGTTGTATACTACTGTACGCGCACTTCGCTTTATTCCTTGCCAAGCGCAGTCACGGGCGTAGTAGGCGGGATGGAGTTCGAGCGGTGCAGGCAGCTTCTCGGGGACGCCGACAAGTTCCACGCAAAGGCGTACGTAGTGTACGTGAGCTGCGTGGTCGCGGAGGGCCTCATCAACTACGCCGTCGCGCTGGTGCGGGCGCCCAGGCTGAAGGAGCTCATCGTCAAGTGCTCTACGCTCGAGAAGTCTCTTCGGACTCCTCTGGGCTCCAAACGACGAACGCGGCTCTACGCGGCAGCAGTCATGGCTTTCTACGTGAGCATGCTACTGCTATACCACCCCCTAACACTTGTACTGTTCGCAACTGCAACTTACAAGCGTCCTCATATTTTTACGGTGCACTCCATTTTCAAAAGTGACTTGACTTTGTCTACTTTAAGAGAGTTAACTGTGGAGGTATAGTTGCCTTTCAGACATATTACATGGTTTGGTTTGGTTGGTTTATGGGGGTTTAATGTTCCAAAGCGACTCAGGCTATGAGGGACGCCGTAGTGAAGGGCTCCGGGAATTTCGACCACCTGGGGTTCTTTAACGTGCGCTGATATCGCACAGTACAAAAGCCTCTAGAATTTCGCCTCCATCGAAATTCGACCGCCGCGGCCGGGATCGAACCCGCGTCTTTCGGGCCAGCAGCCGAGCGCCATAACCACTGAGCCACCGCGGCGGCTTACATATTACATGGATTCTCAGCGCAACTAAGACACACGCATCAAAAAGGACAACACGGGAGCTTACTACAACTGTTTAATCCGGTGAAAGCAGACGACATATATAGCTTGAAGCATGCACACGCATACAAGGCACCCCGAACACCAGAACCAATCTTATGAGAGTAGGCGTGAAAGAAATTTCCGCTCAGACACGTAAAGAAAAACTGAAATGTTACTGACACACCTCGAATCCGCTTTCTTTTTTTATGGGAAAGACTTCCAGAGTTTTACAAGCCGTCTGCTCTCTGTCTCTACCGAGAATCCTCACATCGCGGAACCGTGGTGTAAATTGATGCAAGACCTACTGTGCTTCCACAAGTCTCTCACCCTCACCCTTTTCAATATCTTTTGCATGTTCTCTAAGTCGGTTATTTACGCAGCTTCCCATCTGTCCAATATAGGATTTTCCGCAGGAGAGCGGAATTTCATAAGCGACGTTAGCGGCGCACTTTAACGAAACGCTGCCAAATTTTTTTCATGTCTACTCTGGTAAGATTGCTGCTGGTCTTCTTGGTGCCTTGTATGCTTGCGTTTCAGCAAGGAGGGTTATATATGTCGACTGCTTTCACCTGATTAAACGTTGTAGCAAGCACCCGTGTTGACCTTTTACTTGTGTGTGCCTGCGTTGCGCTGAAAATCCCGGTAATATGACTTTGTCTACAGCGATGAATAATAGAAGTCAACCGTTGCCGGAACGGAATATCCGATAGCCTCACCTGTTCCAACCACCCTGCGGTCACTTCTGATCTAACTCCACCCCATTTATCTCTTTCCATTTTACACCCCTCTTCTCTTTCCTCGAATGAAAAGTAGCATACCGGAACAAACTTCCGGTAAACCTCCCTGCCTTTCCTGTTCCCTTCTCCCCTCGTCCGACACATATGGGACGTTCCAAAGTATAGAGGCAGCCCAGGAATTATTGTTCAAATAATTAATTTCTCCCTCTTGGTCAGACAGGGACTCAGACTATGATTCTGAGTGCGTGCGAAAAAGGTTGGCATGAAATTCACTGATTCGAAGACCTCTTCACGCTGTCTAGGGCACACTCGTCACCTTCGAGCAGACAAAGCTATGATAGCTCGAACATTAGTCATAGTGAAATTCTAGCTCCAGAGAAGATCTTTTGATGTCATTTCGAACAGGAACTAATATGCTTTGTTGCGGCTAAACATTAACGAATTGGTAATAAGAGAAATTAGTCATTGGCATCCACCAAAGCGCAGCCATACGGCTACATAGGAAAGGCATACAACTTCCACAGAAACTTCAACCGCCACGGTGGCTCAGTAGTTATGGCGCTCTACTGCTGACCCGAAAGACGTGGGTTCGATCCCGGCTGCGGTGATCGAATTTCGATGGAGGCGATATTCTAGAGGCCCGTGTACTGTGCGATGTCAGTGCACGTTAAAGAACCACAGGTAGTCGAAATTTCCGGAGCCCAGGTGATGAAGGTGCGAGCCACGTTGGCAGTGACACCATGCACCTTTAGCAGGCACCGAGGTTGTCCGACACTGGGGCTTCGCCCGCGAGGGGCGCAGCGGAGTTTACGGAGCTTCTCCCAAGCGAACACCCCTAATGAAAGCCGGGCGCCAGGCCGGAGGACGCTTGTACCCATTTTTACCGCTGGGTGTCCGGCGGTGGGTTTCAAACCGACCACCTCCCGCAGCCGAGACGGGCTCCCAACCCACTAGGCCACGGCTGCGGTAAATCTACGGCGTCTTTCATATCCTAAGTCGCTTTGGGGCGTTAAAGCCCCATAAACCATTAAACCAAACCAATAAACTACATTATCAGAAATTTTTTTCATGGTCCGGAGTTCGAACTCGGGTCCACGGCTTCACCGGAGTAGTCACTGTACGAACTGAGTGAACAGTACGGCTGAATAACCACCGCTTCCCGGTTAGGTCAGCCGGTAGAGGGATGGCTCCGGTGAAGCGGTGACCCCGGGTTCGAATCGCGGACCAGGACAAATTTTTCATCAATTACACAGTTACTGTGGAAGCTCATAGCTTTCCTTTGTAGCCGTACGGCGGCGCTTGGGTGGATTTCAATGAGTAATTACTCTCTTATTATTAATCTACTCTACTTTGGGGGATTCCCCTAAAAAATTTGACTAACGAATTCATGCTTTTCCCAGGCTGTGCAAGTGGCGTTGTGCATGTGCCTGGCGATCGCTACCGACTGCGGCGCCAGCATGCTGAAGGACAAGGCGTCGCCGCTGTTGACGACTTACCAGCGGTGCGCCGGCTCCTGGTACATCATCGTCATTGTGCCGCAGTGCCTGTGGCCGCGCATGTGCATGTCCTACTCCTTCACTGTGTTCCGGTTCTACCTGCGTTGCATCGGACAGGAGGTCAAGGATTGTCTACGGTCGACCCGCATAGGGGCTGCACGGTGAGACTTGGGCTCAGTAATATGCTTGACGCAACAAGAAAGCACCAAGTAGGCTGGCTGATTCGAAAAGAAGTTCGCAAGATATGTCATCACCATCATCAGCCTGACTACGCCCACTTGAGGGCAAGCACCTCTCCCATTTCCTCCAATTAACCCTGTCCTTTGGCAGCTGCGTCCCCCCTATGCCCGCAAACTTCTTAATCTCATTTGCCCAGATAACCTCCTGCCGCCCCCTGCTAAGCTTACTTCTCTTGGAATCCACTCCGTTACTCTAAAGGACCAGCGGTTGTCTTGCCTTCGCATTACATGCCCTGCCAAAGCCAATTTCTTTCTCTCAATTTCCAGTAGGGAATCTAAAGTCTGACGAAAACTCGTCTGGTCGGGTAGAAGATTCATGTATGAAGAAAAAAGAACGCCGACCAAAAAGTTGTTTAAAACGAAGACGTTTCGGCTTCCGTATGGAAGCCGCAACATCTTCGTTTTAAACAACAATCTTTTTGTCGGCGTTCCTTTTTCTTCATACATGAATTTCCAGTAGGATGCGTTTGTTCTCTCAGCCACTCTGCCCGCTTCCGGTCTCTTAACGTTACACCTACCGTTTTTCTTTTCATGGCTCGCTGTGTTGTCCTTAACTTAAGCTGAACCCTTTTTGTTAGCCTCCACGTTCCTGCCCCGTAGGTGATTAAGGACAAGATACAGCTGTTGTACAATTTTCTCTTGAGCCACATGTTTTGCTGCTTTTCATTGGGCTGTGCTTTCGTTCTCTCTACAGCCTCTGTAGTCTCTAAAGTCTAATCTACGCCAAGAAGGGGAAAACCGCAGTGATGTTGGTTAGCAATGATTTGCCCTCTGTTGTTTAAAGGGCAAGTGAAGAGTTTTTAGACCTCGACAAAGTTAAAGCGACTGAATGTGTGAAACGTGCTGGTAAAGCATGCGAAGTATTTTTGTGCTGTAGCGTTTGAAATGGAGGCGTAAACGCCGCATAAACCCACGTCGGTATTCGGGCTTCTCTGCAGTGCACAAAGACAGGCAGATGCAGCAATGATGACGTCACGTACGGTGGCGTTACGTTCCCAGCGAATAAACAGTTGTTGCAAGGAAGGAAACTGACGCTACCGAAAGTGAAACCCACGAAAAATTGTTTGGCGGCATCGGACGACGCACGGCAACATGTTGGCGAAGGCAGCGGCCATCTGAAATTTCAGCAGTATTGTTGTCACCAGAAGTTTGCCCGCACTCCTTCAATGTAGTGAGGAAATGTCTGAACATTATCGCAGTTTTAATCGGTGATTACGTCACCAATTTAAATGCTAGCGCAAAACTGCTTTGCATGCTTTGCTTAGAAGCTTCATAGATTCGAATGCTAGTATAATGTCGAATTCTAAAAAGAATTCACCTTCCCATTAAGAGGCACCTAGATAAATTGTAGAGCTGCAATGCCGGAAATGTCTAGAAGACGGTGGACAGGACACCATAAACCTCTATCTGCTCTCTTCCACTGTCCTCGTGTTATTCGCAAATGTATGCCCACGCCACGAGCTTCTTCAGTGCGTTCGCTGATGGCGCTCAAATAATATTAAGTAGCACCGGATCAGAAAAGACTAAGAAAGCGGTGTTCTGAGTGTGGTACAATACCATAAGCCAGCCCGATGATATCGTGAATCCTGGAAGAAAGTGAAATTTTCAACGATTGCGGCGTGCTGGCCTGTGCAGAAGTAGTCTGATGTGATCGAAGTGAGGTGGGAGCCTCGTCAAGCCAATCGCTCGGCTTTTTCTCCCTGACTCCCTCATCACTATCGTGGAGAATAATAAAAATAATAACATAGTAATAATGTCTCCTTTTAATAGTAATAATAATAGTCACACATTAGAAACGTTAAGCATAGAGTGTACCGCCTTTGCTACCGCTTACCGTGCGCCGCCATTGCGCATGCACAGATCCCACTGAAGGCACTACGTGCCGGTCAGCTATGCGCACGCGTGCACCGTGGGGACCAATCGGCGCGTGTGCACTGCCGGCGCGTGCACTGCTCTGTAACAAAAACCGGTATTGTTTCAGGGACAATAGAGAGTTATAGCAGAGCGCGATCCGCGATCCGCTACCGTGATCCGCCTCCGCGAGATGCCACTGCGCATGCGCAGATCACCCTGGGGACACCAGATGGCGCCACGTGCCCGCAAGCTGCGTTCGCGCTCGCCGCGTCGGGACCAATAAGCGTGAACCCAGCGGTGCCCCGCGGTAGCGGATCACGGTAGGGGATCGCGGATCGCGCTATGCTATAACTCTCTAATAGTGCGCGCGTTCCGCTTCCGCAGCAAGGCGCAGGTGGTGGAACAGAGCCGGGCCGCACTGCACGGCCTGCGGGACTGCCTTCGCGAGACGGGCGTGATCGTGGGCCCCGGGCTGCTCTTCACGTACGGCTACACGGGGGCGCTGTTCTGCGCCTCCATACTCTACTGCCTGATGCCGGGAGTGACGCCGCTCATCCAGGCATTCTTCCTGGGCAGCGGGTGCATGCACTTCGGCAGCCTGCTGCTGCCCACCGTGCTGGCACACTGCTTCGGCGACGATGTGAGGGCAGACGACGCCTCGAGTGGTGTCTCTCCAACGGCTTTGACTTGGCTTCAGGCTTACGGAGATGCGCGCAAACGCAGTGTTGAGCCGAAGGAACGCGAATTTCGGAGAGAAGCGCCATTTGTATCCACGCAGCTGTGGTTTTAGGCTGCGTAAAACTGGGTTAAAAGAGGGCTATGGAGCTAAGAAACTTTAGAGCGAAAGCTCTACTTCTCCCATTCAAAGCTGAAGGTCATGTGGCTATGAAATTTGACCTTCAAACCACGAGGAGCGGAGGCTCGGCTCTGACATCATGCCGCGTGACAAGCCACGCCTCGCCACAGATGCGCGCGTTGAGCCGACGGCGCTAGCTCGCCTCGCATCTATCGAATCATGTGACTCGTGGTGCCTCGCCACAGCTGCGTATGCGGAGGCCCTCTCGTAACTGCCGGAAATCGCGCGACGCGTTGTTCCCTATACAAAATTGTGTGGCGTGTGCTTACCTTAATATATCTTTCGCTCGTCCTACTATGCTCAGCCGGGTTGAATCACGGCTATTTTTTTTTTTGTAACATTGTTCTCTGCAAACTTGACCGGAGGGGCACCCGCCTGTCTGCCCCCCCCCCCCCTACATACACACAGAAGCATACGTACACGCGCCGACATCCGCACATGCAGATAACCGACGGTCAGATAAGGCAAAGGCATCGGATTACAATGGAAGGAAGAAGGGTGCAGAGTGAACCCATGTGGGGTGCTCTAGGATGGTGTGGCGGCTTCCGTCACACGATAGTGCTAATTGGAGATATACGTAAGGGCTATACTTAAGCTTTCAGTGTACGCAACCAGACTAATATTGATGACGACGTACATTGGCGCGATTTACTCGTCTGAAAGAGCTGGAACACTGTCTGATGCAGTACCATAGCTCTGCCTCGAGCATATGATTCAAGAGGGTAACATACGAGGAACGCCATCCTGGCGGTGGAGCTACAATACACTGGCTCGGCGTTTTTCTCACCCAATTAATCTAGCCTTAACTTCAGCCTAATCCATGTTGCATAAAGCGTGGGGCATATTTCGCCTTGGCTACGCCGTTCTGATTCACGGTAATGGTTTCACACAGTAGTCCTTATGAATTAACGTAAAGACCTGATTTCATCGGAAAACTTTGTCATATAAGCTGTGAAGAACCCAGAGAGAGAGAAATGTCGCGCCTGTATTAGCTGTGCACTGCTTCAGAGGCAGTTTTAAAGAACCCATTGATAAGCTCCTTTCATTCACGACACGGAATTAAGTACCTTAGGCGGACCTGATACAATCTATATTTTCCAGGGAGTTTTGAAAGACCAATAGCGCGATACGTCTTGAAGATACTACTTAGAGTAGATGTTGCTCTATTGCAGATTTGGAGACTCCAAACCGACATCTCATCTGTGCCCCTTGGAAAAGAGCCACCCAAGCTAATGCACAAGGTAGGAAACGTCCTCTAGTCTTTTATTTTGAAGAAAACATTTCTCATTAGCGTTCAGTTATTACAGTTGGAATTATAAGTATTAATGTTCACTTTAAGGAGTGTAGCGTGGCCGCACCTTGGATCAGCCAGTCATTGAAGCATGCACGTACGTTGTTAATCGGAAGAAACGATAAGAACTCGCGTTACAAGGAAATTCCGCCATATGCATGATTAAGGACAAACAATTATTCGGCAGTACAACACTTACGTACCAAGTTACAAACCAATTTGTTCACACCCGCAGGTCTTCATGCTCATCAACACACTGCACCAGGAAGACTACTTGTTCAACATCAACGGCTACTTCAACCTTAATTTGTCGACTTACACAAGCGTAGGTTTCTGAAAAACCATACAAAATGGTGGCCGTTCTTATGACCCAGCAATCGAACAGCATACTTTTGTTTTTTGCAGATTGCCGGCGCCGCCCTGATGTACACGGTGTTCCTAGTTCAGGCAAGCACGATACCCGTGGAAGATGGGGGGCAGCACTGAACAACAAACACCGATATGCACTTCGAACTCCACTAAGAAGGTAGAGCAGAGATTGGTGTAGCACCCTTTCCGTCATTTGTGACCAGTCTCCCAGTACAACATGGACCCCGTGATCACCGCCGGCGTGCTCTGGGGGCTCGCGACCTCTGCCCCGCATAACCCTTACGTCTCAAGCCTCAAGCATGTCCCTTACGCCTCAAGAAGTGTGACAAAACGGGCTTTTTTGCTAGGAAATACTCTGTTGAGACTTACTCCTAACAAGTTTCCTCATAAAGTGTTCGCTGCTAAGACAGCGTAAAGGGAGATATCCCGCTGGTCAACCTGTGTTTTTACGGATCCCGTGTCTCTGTATCTCCTCGTCTGTCTTTGGACAGCCTACAGACTGTCCAACCCTTTTGTACATAAAGTCTATAGATTTTCTATAGAAAAATCCTACAGACTAATCTATAGGCGATATAAATCTATATATAGACAGTGTATAGACAAACTATAAAATTTAGGCCACACACTTTTGGTAGGCTTTTCTACAGATGTTCTATAGATTATGAATAGACGAAAAGAAATGTCTATATGAGGTCAGCAGAGTTTATAACAAGTCTATAGACAGTCTATAGACGATCTGTATAAGGGTAGAGTGACCTGAGTCTCCACGGTCGGGTTTCTCCAATAGACCTCAGGGCTCGAAAACTAAAGTAATTGCCGTTTTCACCAGAAAATACGCGTGCTGTAGGCTTTCAGTGGTTTAAGTGGCAGCACAAGGAGAAAAGATGACTCAGAAGCACACGTCTGCAGACCCCGTCAAGCCGAATTCATTTGGCTTTTTGTCTGTACTCCCGTCATCTGTACTTGTACAGATGCAAATAAACTTGAATTGAAAATTGAAATGCTGTTTGGCAAGCACACTGCAGAATTTTCGACGCTTTTTTGTGGGCAGACACTTCAACACGGCTCACTGTGCTTTCCGACATATAATGCATCGAAGTGCAAGTCATATGACTTTTAAAAGTCACGACTACTAAGCTTTCGTTCGGACGCGCCGTTTTATCAAATCAAATAAAGCTAGTCGACAAGAGAAGATCCATTCACATGGAATTCACATCTGCATGCTTTTTTGGTAACTGAGCTTTCAGAAAAGCGGTTTTGTTTTATTGTGGGAGTACATCAGCCTCTATAAGGTGAAAGTTTGTGGCGTTCTTGTAAAAATTACGACGCCCTTGCATGTTGCATGTAAGTTTCAGCTGCATTATTCGCTTGAATCTATTTGTACGCATTTAAGACATTCTTCGAACAGCATTGAACTACTGTGCGAAGGAGTGAGCAGTGAACTGAGTGATAAAGCAACAGTTAACTTTTTTATTTTTGATAAAATTAAAGGCCCTTTAACTGTCGAACAATTGTAGACTCCTAAATGTCGCCGCGACGAAAAGCATGAAGAAAGAAGTGAACGAAACAACAAAGAATTGTGCTCTATAATGACGTGTACATTTCGACCACCTGCGGTTCTTACGTGCACTTGTATCGCGTAGCTCACGTGATACTATTTTCGTGCTGCCTTGAAATTCAGGTGCACCTGATAAAAGTATACTGTGATTACGAACACCGGAGAGTTTTCAATTGAGAGTTCTTTTCTTGGAGCTGCTATTGATGATAATCGCCTCTTATCTAACGTGTATAGGTACTCCGACTTTGATTAAATGAGGTGCAATATAGCAACGGAAGTTTCCGCAACATCGATTTCACCTTTTTGTTGACGTTTCAAGGCCCTCAAAACCCCAGTCTCTATAGGTTCCTCGTATTGAGAAATAGACTCATTTTTAGCCAATGACATCGGGGCTGCAAAAGACGGCTTTGTGGCTCTTGATTCGCGGTCGATAACAAAACAAGTTTCTGTTCTCGCCGAGTTAATGAAGGCTCGAAGTAAAACTAACGCTACCCGCCTGATGAAGGCTACGCCTTCTAACTAATGAAGCCCTCTAGCCGCGGTCTAGGCCCGACGAGAGACACTGAAAGTGAGTGTTCCAACTGTGCTGGTTATTCATGGAGCAATACAAATCGCTGAACAGTGCGGCACAGCCAAAGTAACCAAGCAACGGAGACCACAATACTGCACTTGTGCCACCGCATCGCGACACACCTTCTTTAGCTGCGGTGGCTCAGTGGTTATGGCTCTCGGCTGCTGATTCGAAAGACGCGGGTTCGATCCCGGCCGCGGTGGTCGAATTTCGATGGAAGCGGAATGCTAGATGCCCGTGTGCTATGCGATGTCAGTGCACGTGATAGAACCCCAGGTGGTCGAAATTTCCGGAGCCCTTCACTACGGCGTCCCTCATAGCCTGAGTTACCCCTCAAACCAAACCAAACATACCTTATTTAGCACATTAGTTTACCCTAGGGAGCAGGAAATATCGTCGTTCTAATCAAACAACTATGGGCTAACAGCAGTTAAAAGCAATTGAATAATGGGACAGCGGAGAACGCCGCCACTCACTGATGCCGGCCATCGACGGATCATCGCTGAAGGCCCGGAAAAGATGCCGTTTTCCTCGAGCGAAGTTCAGGAACGTCTCGGCGGCTAGGCCTGAACAGCCAGAATCGCCACGTCTAATGCAGGGCGACTGCCCGGCCGCAGAAGCGCGCACACCCAACTCTCCTTAACGGAGGGCCGGCTCGGCGCTTATCTGGCACCGCCGCCGCGGCCACATGCTTGCTCATGGCTCTCGACGGACCGTCTGCTTGCCGGTCACGCGCAGTAGTCCGGCGTCCGGATACGCTCGCTCAAACGCAATAAAGACGAGCGCGCGAGACCGCTAGTGTCGGGCAGCCTCATGCGGCGAGCAGCTGGGAGGCCCCGCGATATTCATGACTAATCATTCGTCGTCACGTCGCTGCGTTGGCTTCAAACTTGTCTGGAGCGGATCTGTCATGCGAGAGGGAACGAACACCTCTGCACAGAACCACGAGCATCCAGTAAGAACTGCACTGGTATAGTATTCACAAAGAATAATTTTCGTTCTGAACAGTACTATGGGCTGAATTTCTGCAAGAACTTCAAGCAACTGAAAAAAACAACCTGAACCTTATAGAAAAGAAAGCGAACGACAAGATACTCTTGAAATGAGTGCACGTGTTTTTTTTTCTCAAAAGCCTGGAGTCCCAGGAATGCCTTAGAGTGCTGATCATTTGTATGCCGCGAATTCAAGATATATTACTGTTGAATATATATTTCTGAGATTTTGAGTATTCTCAACAGTTTTCGCTGAGGTCGCTAATCACGTGTGTTATAGAAAATAGACCGTGGGGTTGCATTAAATATCAGTGTGGAGAAGTTAAGAGATGCGTTTAGCTGGCTTCCTATTGTGTGCACTATTACAGCCACGCCTGCCAGGCCCAAGGTGACTTGAAGGCTGTAGAAGAGAATCATCCAGCTGGTTTTATGGCGGAAACTTCGCAGGATGAGCACATAGAGACTCATGTAGACCATACTAAAAGCATTCAAGCAGAAGAACACGTTGGAAATGATTAAGACCGCGTTGACCTCGCCATTAGGCACCTGTATTGTGGTCACGTTGGTGCGGGCATCTTCCGACGGTAAGACTAAATTTGCTTCTGCACCAGGAAGTCGATCTGTATCCGGACGTTGTCTATGAAGACTTCGCATACGGCTGGAGCCGTTCCTATATTTCTATATCCACATCCTATAGGTAGGGAGCATTCGCGACCGCGATGTAGAATACTGCCAGGATGTCCGGCGCTGTCATTTGATAGTAAGACGTAATTAATAGTGGAGTATTGTATTGGAAAATGTGCAAGCGGAAAAAAAAAACGTGTTGCAGACGTAGAGCATAACCAAATTTCGCCTTGCACGATGTAAAGGTGGCGTGCGGTCATAGAGGCTTCAAAAGACTGCGCGTTGCAGATAAATCTCCGGATATATCTCCTTACCTTGTGGACGCAATGATAAAGACCGCGATGACTTCCAGACCAATACGTTCATCAGAAAAAAGGAGTAGTGAATTCGACACCGTGGCGCTGCGGTTGTATTCTGTGTAGCGGTGCGTATCTACATTGACCTGAAGGTGAAAGAATTGATGCACAAAGCAGAGAATACAGGGTGCAGAATGATTTCCAAATGACTCGCGCGCGATTCAATATTTGGCATTTTACGCTGGTGGCGAGAAAACATCAACAGCCTCTCCGCATAATGGCTAGCCTGTACAGCGCCGTTTCGACATCGTTGTCACAATGGGCAAGCGACGAGAGAAAAGTTGCAAAACCTCAGCTGTGTTTGTCCAGCATTCGTCCCTAAGTATGCACTGGATACAAAAGAGAAAGTCGGCATAGTAAACAAGAAGATTGAATCGAGCCATGCGCTACCGTTGCGTTGGTTTCACCTGTTGCTAGGCGAATTGCACCCTGCATTAGAGCTGGCCACGATTCACACTCAGATTTCGCAGAAAAATATGGAGATCAATAACTGACTCGCTGGGGAAGTAGAGGCGGTAGTATTATGTGCGGTGACGGTATCTCCATGGCTCTAGGCGAAGCTTATAATACTGCGGGCTCTAAATTCCGGGTTTGATGGATTTCGGCGCCGCCCCCCCCTCCTACACACACACACACACGCACGCACACACGCACGCATGCACGTACGCACGCGCGGAAAAATGTTGATCGAACACATCGTCTCGCTGCATCTTCTGACGCTCGCGAAAGTAACTTCATAACGCAGTCTATAGAGTGCCTGTATTAGAGGCCTCTCGGCCGTAAAGGAGGTAAATTATGTGGGCTCTCGAAGCTGTGTGGCTTGCATCGAAAACAAGAAGAATTCTCTGCGCGTGTGTCCACTGATCACGATACGAGGATTCTTTAGAATAGATTGCTGGATCACTGAGCGCTGTGTTCTAGGAGGGCCGAGCAGATGTGGTCACAAAGCGCGAATGCGCCATACTTATTAATGGTTTTCTCCATTATGAGAAAGAACTCATACTACCTTTATCTTGTTTCTGCAGTGACAATACTGTGCCAGGAGTTTGCTTACATTCTTACATGGTCAGTGTTTTGAAGATTCTGTCTCTGTGTGTCTTAGGATTTCTCCTCCTCCAGGAAATCCACGTAGAAACAGTTGCTAGTAACGTGCTGAAACGCACACTGATCCGGAGTTCCAGGGTTCGAACCCGACCGCGGCGGCCTCCGTTTTTATGGAGGCAAAACGCTAAGGCGCCCGTGTGCTGTGCGATGTCAATCAGTGGACGTCATAGATCCCCAGGTGGTCGAAATTATTCGGGAGCCCTCCACTACGCCACCTTTCTCTTTCTTCTTTCACTCCCTCCTTTAATCCTTCCCTTACGGCGCGGTTCAGGTGTCCGCCGATCATCATCATCAGCCTTACTACACCCACTGCAGGTCAGAGACCTCTCCAATTAACCCTGTCCATTGCCAGTTGCATCCACCCTTTGCCTGCAAACTTCTTAATGTCATCCGCCCACCTAACCTTCTGCCGCCCCCTGCTACGCTTACTTTCTCTTGGAATCCACTCCGTTACCCTTAAGCCGACATGTGAGGCAGATTATGCTCCATTTCTTTTCCCCCAAAACCAATTATTATTATTATTATTATTATTATTATTATTATTATTATTATTATTATTATTATTATTATTATTATTATTATTATCGCGAGACTAGAGAATAGGCGGCATGAATAAGATCTAAGTACAAGGAGTTGTAATAAACGCAATAACAAAGTTTTCAATAAAGGTTGACAATTTCGACAGGATAAGTTCGGCATGTTTTGACAGAAAGCTATGGTATATTTATTTCTTCCTGGAACCAAACAGACCGTTGTGCCTTTTCTTCCTTGGTTGTCTTAAAGAACAACGCATGAGTTTCATTATTGCGATAGTGATAATCACGTTATTTAGCAATAAATCGTAGAGATCGCTCCAGGAGCATTTTCTGATAGCGTGCACTGTAAGGCCAGAACAGCAGCTTGGGCTTGTTACTTTTCCATCCTCTCAACAGCGTGGAACGCAGACGGGACACGAGAAGAAAAGCATACACAATGAGCGCTGACTTTCAACAACGTTTAATTAAGGAAAGGAGACAGATTCTTATATTTGCACACACAACACACGTGTCACACACACCTCATTTCAGACCATGATACACACGCCGCCCTGCACACTCAGATGAAGTTTACTGCGCGCGCAACAGCAGAAGTTCTTTTTTTTGTTAACAATATGGACGGCAATTGCTTACGCATTGGTCGCTTCGTTCGGCTATATCGAGGGCCGGTTGGTCCGCGAGATTATCGAGGCCGCAGAGATAAAGCCAAACGAAAGGAGCAATGCGCAAGAAAGACGTCAATATTAACGCGGCAGCGTTAGGGATCTCGTCGCAGAAAAGCCGATGTCGCCGGCGTCGGCCGTGAGCAAAAAATCCCTCCTCCTCCTCCTCCTCCAGGCAATGTACGCCAATGCCCCAACAGATGACGCGCGACGGCAGCGCCTCCCGCTCGTCTCGTTCGGGCGCAGTGGGACCGTGCGGGGACGCAGGAATCACGCGGTCAGCGGCGAACAACGCAGCGCACATCCAAAGCGCGTTCACCACGAAGCTTGCGGCTTGCTGCCCGTTCGTTCGGCGCGGAAGCTATGCTGGCGTTCGTGGCATCAGGTTTGCCGAGGACGATGTGCCGACGAACTACGACTGCAGCTTGAGTCCCGCTCGTTTCCGTAAGGTGCCTGGCAGTGCTTCTACGTGGTTTGCCGCTCCGCGCGTCCGTTTCACCGTACGTAGCAGAGCGATTTGTCTAACGGGCAAGGCGTCGAGCCGAACAGGCGTTGGCGTTCCGTGGACTCCACGGCAGTGCTGCAACACGCTGTCGCGTTCCACTCTTAGAGGCGAAGCTTAAGCGTCCTCCAATTTTTTTTCCTCTCTCGTTTCCTCCCCTCTCTTACTGCGCGTTGAGGTGTCCACCAACAAGTGAGAACAGTCACGGCCCTGTTTCCTTTCCTAGGAACCAAAACCACTAATAGCTCAAAAAATCACTGCG